>FR989933.1:8989750-9209125 GCA_905404155.3 Plebejus argus
CAGCCTGGCCGACTCTGACGACACAGTGCTGTGTATAATATGACTCCGTCCGCCTTTTTTTCTATGTTCATCATAAAAAGTGTCAACTCCAATTTCTTCTGTAAAAACAAGCTCGCGTTTACTTCGCAAACTTCGAGCCACGAGCAAAATTTGTTACACTAAATCATTATGAGTTTATCGGGCTCCCAATTTCGGGTTCCAGCTGAGCATTTATGAAAATCGGATTTGTAAGCGGCCGACACAACAGGATGTCGGACCAAATTGCTTATCGGACCTCACGACCGCGCGGACTCGTCCGCCATAAATTCCAGATGCCACCAACTTTGTATACACATTGACACGGAAATTGGGGACGGAAAAGCCAAAAAGAGTTACTAATTAAAAATAGGTGTGGATAGTTTTCTTACCTTTTACCCGCGCGCGTTGTCCGCGCGAATAAGCGGATATATCGGTGTCGCGCTGGCATTATGCATAATTATTGTATTCAAGTATTCGAGTCTTAGCTAGTGCTTTACTTATGAAAGCACTAGCTAAGACACGAATCTAATTTAAGTTGTCCGTAACTTTGTAAAAATACCTTGTGAACTATACTTTAATAGTTATAAACTTTTTAATTTACTCTTTTGCATGCCGTAACGCAGAATGTATAAGCCTCTGGAAAATACTGTAACATCTAATTATTATAACCTACATTCTAATCAAATAAACTATCTATCTATCTCAACAAATCAAATTTAAAATGATTAAAGCGAAGTGAAAAAGCGAAGTGAAGTATTCATAAATTGGAATAAGTGGAGTGTAGTTTTTGTATCCAGTTGGAGATAGCTTTCGAACCAAACTGACTTTGGGACAAATACGGTAAAAAGTTTTAAGCGATTTAGTACTCCCACTGTTCAAAGTTCAAAGTTAAGTGATATGTTCGAATTCATTGCCACTTTCCGTCCCTATAATTTATTTTGTTTTTAACAACACCCATATTATTGGACATTTATTTGTTTTAATGTTATTTTATTCATTTTGTTTTTGATTGTATTCCAAATAATAACTACTATTATTACGATAATAAGCGTAAATAATTCTCCGTCAACTCCTGTTTATTCTTATTTGGACCAAATATTTATTCGTTACTTCGTTACCATCAGAAATATACAGGTTGTAACAAAACAAGGCGATAATAATAATATTAATATAATAATATTATTTATATTTATTTATATAAAATATATTTATATAAAAAAAATCCATGGCGTGATGGACTACAATCACAATTAATAATATTATTTCAATAATTATCCTTGGTGCGAAAAACCAATACAAAAAGAGAGCAAAAAAAAAAAATAAAAAAAAACCAGGCGATAATACTTTAGAGACTGTGTATAAGTCTCGTAAATGTAGAGTTCACAGCGCCGAAGGATTAATTATAATTATTTTCATTTTTTACTGGCGAATTCATGACCAAAAAATATACAGTAAAAATGGCGAATTCACGTCCTATAGAAATCTTAAATCACAAAACAAAACTCTTCCAGCACTGCTACTTTCACAGTAAACTATTACAACAGTAAACTATAATATAGTAGTATAATACAGTGTAATAAGGGACCCAATCTAATCCTGAAGTATTATCACTTCTTTTGTTACACCCTGTAGACAAATACAAACGATTTTAAGTAACGGAAACGTCAAAGTGAAACATCAAAAGGTAAAGTATTTGAAACAATGTCTTGTCTAGTCTACATTAAAAGGTTGATTAGGTTTTATGGAATTTAATAGTAATATTTATTAAAATCATTCGTCAAAATTATTTTAAATTAAGCCTTAATAACTCTTTGTGAAATTTAGAATTGTTGTATAATTTAAATTAAAGAGAAATGTTAAATTTAAATTGTAAAATACATCAAACAAATTACCACTACGCAAGTCTGAACAGTAAGCCGACTCTGAAGTTTTATGAATAGGCGAATCTATATTTCCAATTTTGAATCGAAATTGAATAAAATTTTGCAGTGGACAGTGGTATAAAAATGTTAGCCTTTTGTAAAAACTAAAAACTATTGATGGGAAATTTCAATGCCTGTTTAAATACAAAAAATTAATAGCTAAGAAGACTTAAAAACTTTCGAATCACTTTGTGAAAGTATGTTATTTTGTTTTTTTTAAATAAGGTGTGTAGGTGTTTAGACACTAAATAATATTTAGTGTCTAAACACACTAGGCTGAATTACGCCAGCGTAAAGTCTGCATTTTAAATAATATTTAGTGTCTAAACACACTAGGCTGAATTACGCCAGCGTAAAGTCAGCATTTTACCTTTGTTCAGTGGCGGGGTAAGTGGAATATTCAATGAAAAGAAAAGGTACCGTACATTTGAAAGCGTAACTGATTTCTTGGAATGGCGATCTTAAGTAATCACGATGCTTGGCGTGAATAAAAATGTAGAAAATGCTTATCGAACTTAAAAGCTACTCTACGAATTGAGAAGCTTTTTGAAGCAATTTTTAAAAAAGTCAAAAGTTCATTTGTCTTCTCTGATTTAGATGAGGTGATTTGAGTGAGAGTAAATTAATAGATAAAAATATGATTATCTATTGATATGATTTAAATATGTTAATAGATAATACTCTAAAATATTATAATAAGTACCAGACCCGCAACCCGCAACCCCGCAACCCCATTGTGCAATAAAATTCCGCGAGAACCGTTCAGTGTCTACGTACCGAATTTCAGCAAAATTCGTTGTATGTTAGGCCTACGAAGCCTGATTTAAATAAATAAATAAAATTGATTCAGCGGTTTGGGCATGAATCATTTGTAATATTTACTTTAGATTAATTCAGCTGAATAGGATGTCTATAACATAATTTCTCGTTACATTTAACAAAATCAATAACGTTTTTTTCGCCTTGCAGCAAAACAATGATTTAGGGTACTAGGTATATAAGATTTAAATTAAACCTACATAAAATCGATTTTGACGTAACAAATAGTAAAAATTATCTAATATATTGTAGATAACATTGACGATCTACAACAAGATAGCTTAGAACAATAAAAAATAAAAATACTTTAAGAATTCTCTTGTTCAATCCTTTCGCGAAAAAATTCTTCACTTAGCAATTCCTCTGGAAAGTAAGCTACGATATATTACTAGTTTAGGGATGTTTTATATTATGTTCCTATTTAGAGTTGATTCAGACCGTAACGCGACGCGTAGATGCATTTCTAAAATTGTATGGGTTTGACATATTATATTTCAAAGACGTCTCACGCAATTGACATCTGTCAAATCAGTACAAATTTAGAAATGCATCTACGCGTCGCGTTGCGGTCTGAATCAACCTTTAATTTGTACTGAATTGACAGATTGGCATGTCGCCTCGCGCAGTTGAAATCTGTCAAATCCATACAAATTTATGACGCGCCGCGCCTCGCCTCGCCTTGTCGCGTTGCGGTCTGAATTGACCCCTAATGTGAGAATATAATAATTTTCCGTGAACAACGAAAACGTGTCAGTGAGCATGTGACTCCAACAAATAAAATTAAATTGTTTGCGCAGCGCTTAAGCACCCACCACACACCTATATTTTAAAATAAATAACGCGATTTATTTCAAATAACATCGCATAAAGGTAAAATTATGGGTTCATAGCTTGCCAAAGCAAGCGTACATTTTTATTTATATTCAACATGTTTCCAATCTTATATCATCGTTATCATCACCATAGCGTTTTCTAAAATGAATTATAATGAATCATAGATTATATTTTGGTCCATGATTATTGATAAAGTACGTTAGTTAATTAGAATATTTCATTGATGCATGTACTTTAATTAATTTCTATTTTAAGTCATATTTACGATACTTACCGCTTCGCTAATATTAATATCAATGTGAAAGTGATGCCTGTCTGTCTGCCTGTTACTTCTTTACGCCCAAACAGCTGAACCGATTTTGCTGAAATTTGGTATGGAGATACTTTGAGTCCCGGGAAAGGACATAAGATACTTTTTATCCCGGAAAAATGTACGGTTCCCGCGCGATAAACTTATCTTGGCGCAACGGAGTTGCGGGAGTCATGTCGTTTTATCACAATACATTTTTAATATTTTTTATTATTATGACTTTCAAAATTTACATTTCTGATAGTACTCCAACGGCGGAATAAATATTATGTTTGTGGTAACGGCGGCTACCAGTTACTTTGTCTATCACCACAAACATATTAATTTATCCTACATAACGTTGGTTCAGAAGTAAAATATCACAATCACAAACACAAACTAATATCAGCCAGAACAGAGACTCCAAAACCTATAATGAGCATCGTAACGATAATTAATTACAGCAAAGTATACCATAAAGTATCTCGGCTGGACTCGACTGGAAATTGTGGTATCATTATTTAGGCGCGGCTAATTCTACCGGGGCCATTATTAAGCCGCTCCATTCACGTGCTCTTAATATCATAATGAATGAACAGAACGCAATTCATTTGCTTTTTATTGCTTACTATTCAGCGCTAATATTTTAAAAGCTTTCGGCATTGTCCGGAGTCCCTTTGGAAGCTAAGTAAAGTTTTATTGTGGCGGCGGGGAATATTTACATAACGATTATAAGATGCAAGTTGAATATTCCAGAGTTTGGTACGCTGTTGTCAGTGGTTTATTACTTTATTTATTAAAATGATCATCAGCATCCTCGGCCTAGTGAGTAGACCTTTAAGTGGACTTGGGTAGACCTTTGAGTAGTCTTTGAGTAGACGAGGAGGATACAATACGTCATGTACAATATCTACCAATAACGAACAATAGCTAGAGCTTGTCTAATTTGAAATGACCCACCCCATCACTTCACTAGTAGATATAACATTATATTATTTAAATGAAAAATTTTGTACTGTGAATACGAAGGGGAGGCGCGTCATTTTAAGTTAGACAAGCTCTACTAATATTGATGTTAATGAGCATTGAGCAATGAGTACCTATTCATAAAGTTTTTCGTGGCCTATAATATCAACATTAATACTCGGCCATCCGTTGTGGATGGTTAAATACAGTATTTCCCGAGCGAAGTAACCACTCTTCAAATATTATCGTGCCTGGTACATGATTTTTTATATTTTATAGTTCTTTACTTAAACTTTACTGTGTCTGTATTTACAGTATCTGGTTTTTACATAGACCTACTTAGGCAAAATGAAACTAACAATAAAATAACTTACTATATATTTTTTATTATTACAAACAAGTTAGAAGAACATTTTAACTTATAGTTATTTTAGCTTTCTAGTCTTTTTGATGTTATACCGACCGTATTGGACTGAATACATAAAATACTTCGTAGGAAAATATCTTTTGATTGGTATAACGAAAAGGAATACTAGAATATGTTATACAAATAGAGAGGGTTTCGTTACCCTCGTTTTCGTAAACATTTTCTTTAATTGACGTCAACAAAAGTAAGAGTATTTATTTACTTTAATTTATTAGAAAAATATACAGCATTTTTTTTACTAAATAGAATGCTTTATAGAATCTTAATACTAATTATTTTTACTTTCCCACATTTAGGTCAGTATCAATTCAAACATTAAACTATGTACGCCTTGACTTTGCGCACGCAAAAGTCTCGTAAAAACCGTACATTATCTTGCGGTTAAAAGTAACCGGCTGTGTCGATTTATTTGAAAACTGGTGCTTTTAATATTTTATTCATGGAATACTTGTGCCAATATATTTACACTAGTGCTTCACAAAAAAATTTTAAGATTAAAAACTTCCGTTTTTCCCTCGAAGGCAGGTCATTGCAGCCCTGACGTCACTGCGACCCTTGAGGATCTATTTAATTTTATTCTATTGTAATTTATGACTCCTTCACTTTAGAGTACCGTCACCCAATATTACTCAAAAAATTAACAATGTGGTTGGGGTTGGTGCCACGAATTATCTCTGTAGATAATATAGCGCCCAAGGTGCCAGTTTCTGCTCTGCAGTAGAGCAGGGCAGTTAAGGAAAAGATGAATAGATGTCTCCGCCTTCAGCTCCTCACAGATTCTGCAAGTCGTTAAAAGATTATAAACTTCCATAATAACATTATAAATGCGAAATTAATTTTTGGTAATAACCATATTTCCAGTCCTCAGAGAGGACATAGCTATCATCATTCATGGAATGTTTAAAGAATGTTACGAGTTTTTACTCGTCTTAAGCGGCGCATCAACTGCAAACATTTTTCTTTTCAACTGAAATCGGAGCAACGTTTCTGGCCTCGGGGTCAGAGGGCATAGACAAAGCGGTGCTCAGCCCAGGGAGTATTGAATAGCTGTCGTGTTATGGTGTAACCCTAATGTAACCATTTGACTAATCTTGTATTTCCGTAAAAAACTCAATTTTCGAGCGGTAACTTACCTATTGCCGCAAAAAATACTATAATCCTTTCCAGGAATGTAGTTTTCCATATTATACGGATACGGATTGGTTAAGCGGTTGAAGCGGTTAATTTTGCATTATATTATGTATAATAATATTATTGTTGTGAATTGTGGCTGACCTTCCCAGAACTACAGGGTGTAACAAAAGTGATAATACTTTAGGGTGTGTACGTGTTCCTGGTAGAGATTTTACTGTGAAAGTAGCTTTCACTTTTGTATGGGGATACTCGTGACGCTCGGGCCCTTGCGGCTTGCCCATACAAAAGTAAAAAAAATCGTCTGTCTGCGCTGCTACTTTTACAGTGAACTCTCTACAAGGAACATGTACACACCCTGAAGTATATTATTACTTAGTTTTGTTACACTATGTAATATATTATTTGAAATATTATACTTATTTGGGATGCGTTTAAATCTTATTCTCGTGTCATAATGTTATAGTTTTTACCGTTCTTCCCCGAAACAGCTTTACTGATTTTTACCAAATTTTATATGCATATTCAGTAGGTCTGAGAATCGGCTACTGGCTACTTTTTATATTGATAAGTACATATTTTGTTGAATATATAATAGTAAATTATTACCATTCGAGACTGACGGCGACCATTGTTTCTGCAACGGGATAGCGGCCATGATGCCATACTTATTTAGTCACTACAAATAATAATATGTGCGAAATACTTATGCAAGACAACGTTGCCGGGACAGTTAGTTATTTTATATAAATTAGTAAAAACCTTGCAAATAGTCTCTACTATGCTGACCTCTATAGTTTTAGAAGGTGCAAAACTGTAAGCTATCGTATTAGTAGGTACGGTAAATGATGTGCTTAAGCGTCCTGAAAACTGTGAGGTTTTTGGTTCCTCTGACCAATTGAGAATAAGAATAAGAATAAGAATACGTTTATTTTGTCCACACACAACATACACAAAACAGAAGAAATAGTAATAATAATATTAATAGTAAAGGACATAAAAGCTAGATTTGTATATATTATGTGATGTCAAAATTGGCCTCAGCTCAGCTATACGCAGCAGGCGAACCCACTGCACTGGTATTCTGCACTGGTATTACGTGTACAGGTTACGAGATAAGGTAAAGGTTTTGTTTCGCTGAGATCGTAATTGTTAGCGTTACCTTATGAAGTTATGAGATATTAAACCATAGTAACATACAATATCATTGTATACATAAAAGTTTTATGTTATCACTTCAAGTTTATTATGCGAGAATTATTTAGCTAAATCAAAGTTAAAATCAGCGTTACATGGAAAAGCCAATATATTGTTGATTTCACTGTTAAAATTCGAAACACAAAATGTAATTTAAATTTAAACCAAACTTCAACAAAGAAATCAACGAAAGCAAAGGCTAACTCAGTCATGTTTCCTCAAAAAGACAGAAAAAAAAAAACAAAAGACAAACTTACCAGACAATGTATCTAACAATATATTAGTAAAATATTTGAGAAAATTATTTTAAAACAATTACTAGTACATTTTAATTCAAATAATTTGCTACATAATAACCAATTCGGATTTACTAAGGGTCGATCCACAACGGATGCAGGTATAGGACTTCTTTGTAGTATTTTTGAAGCTTGGGAAGAGTCGCGGGATGCCTTAGGTGTGTTTTGCGATCTCTCCAAAGCTTTCGATTGTGTTGAGCATGCTACATTGATCAGGAAACTGCGCCACTACGGCATAAAGGACTCTGCTCTCAGCCTTTTGACTTCTTACCTAAAAAATAGGACTCAAAGGGTTGAGGTAAATGGTAAAAGGTCAAATGGAACCAAAATAGAATTAGGTGTCCCACAGGGATCTATATTAGGCCCATTTCTTTTTCTCATCTATATAAATGACTTACCTTATCTAGTAAAGGATAATAATAATGAGATAGTGCTTTTTGCTGATGACACTTCACTTATTTTTAAGGTGAAGCGACAACAGTCGAACTATGACGAGGTAAACAGTGCTCTCTCAAAAATAGTACATTGGTTTAATGTTAATAACTTACTTTTAAATTCTAGTAAAACTAAATGTATAAAGTTTACTTTGCCCAATGTTAGGCAAGTCCAAACCAATGTACTATTAAATGATGAGAAGATGGATTTGGTAGATAACACTGTATTCCTAGGTATTACCCTTGATAGTAAATTACAGTGGGGTCCTCACATTGCTAATCTTGCAGCTAGGCTCAGTTCTGCAGCATATGCAGTCAGAAAAATTAGAGAAATTTCTGATGAAGACACGGCACGATTAGTATATTTTAGTTATTTTCATAGTAGGATGTCCTATGGAATCCTTTTATGGGGAAACGCTGCCGACATTAATACAATATTTGTGCTGCAGAAGCGAGCCATACGATCTATTTATAAAATGTCTGCTTTAGAATCTCTGAGAGATAAATTTAAAGAAATTGGTATTCTAACTGTTGCTTCTCAATACATTTTAGACAATGTAATATACGTTAGAAAAAATATAAGTAAATTTAAAGTTAAAAGTGACACTCACTGTAGAAATACTAGAAATAAGCATAAGCTAGATATGCCGGTGATCAGACTTAGTAAGGTCAGCAAATCCTTTAAAGGTCAATGTGTACGCCTTTACAATAAAATCCCAGAAAACGTTCAAAATCTTTCCATTAATAAATTTAAAAAAGTAGTCAAAGAACGTTTGTGTGCCAAAGCCTATTATAAGGTCAATGATTTCATAAACGATGGCACATCTTGGGAGTAGGATGGCTACTTGCAAGGCTACTTCTACACTATTGTATTGACTTACAATTATTATTATGTATGTATCTTGACATTGTATATTTTTAAGTTTACAGCATTGTAAATTTCATTTTAAAAGATTAATTTTTCCTCACTTTTTTTGGTAAAAAAGTGGGCCCCGTGCGAGTTTCTTACGCCGGTTCTTCTCGCCGGGCTAGTTCCCGAACCGGTGGTAGGCACCAGTAGTATCGACGTTCTGAAAGCATTTTTTTAAAATCTATTCAGAAATAAAACAATTTTTATTTTATTTTTATTTTAACATTGTCTGGTAAGAACCGGTTTCTTCCGCTTCAAGCCGGATCGCGGCCAATAACGCTGCTCAAACAGTGTCCGGCGCCTCTTACAAGTTCGCTTGAGGTTTACTCTATTCAGATAATATTTACTCGTGTGATGAAAGTCCCTAAACATAAGGGGAAGAGTTTGAGCTGTGGCCTTATCTTCGTCTGGCCATAGAGTAAGGCCGGTATAAATAGTCAGTACTTAAGATGCGACCCGGTCTCAAGACGGGGTTCGGCTCTGTGATTGGCCCAAATTTTGACAGCCAACCAATCACAGAGCCTGAACCGTGTCTTGAGACCGAGATGCATCTTGAGTACTGACTGTTTATACCGGCCTAAATATCTCTGGTTTGGCAAGGCTTAGCATGGTTGTTGATGATTTTTCTTTTTTTATGAAATAAGGGGGCAAACGGGCAAACGGGTCACCTGATGGAAAGCAACTTCTGTCGCCCATGGACACTCGCAGCATCAGAAGAGCTGCAGGTGCGTTGCCGGCCTTTTAAGAGGGGATAGGGTAATAGGGGAGGGTAGAGATGGGAAGGGAAGGATTAGGGGAGGGGATTGGGACTCCGGTAAACTCACTCACTCGGCGAAACACAGCGCAAGCGCTGTTTCACGCCGGTTTTCTGTGAGAACGTGCAGATATTTCTCCGGTCGAGCCGGCCCATTCGTGCCGAAGCATGGCTCTCCCACGTATTTTCACCACTCATTTTTGATGATCGGTTGCTGATGTTCTAACTACAATCACATGTCTTTATTTTTAACACGTGGATATCGGCTGAGGTGTGTGGGACTCCCTTGTATAGGGCCTTCCCACTATTATAACCCCATGGTGATCCACTCCTCGCTTAAGGTAGAGTTACGGGTACGATATAGCCTTTTTCATCCCCGGCAAATTGGGGATATCGGCCGGGGTATGTGGGACTCCTGCGTAGTCTACACACTAAAACCCCATGGTGCTCCACTCATCGCTTAAGGTAGAGTTGCGGGTACGATAGAACCTACCGCAACTCAATCACTATTTGTCAAGCTATAAAAGTAAAAAAGCAGAGAATACAATTCTATTATAAAATCACGGTTCACGAAGTACCTATAATGCAAAGAGGAGCTAATCCTTTTGAGTGTAGTGAAAATTGTAATCGTGCCAAGAATAAGCAAGTATTGGTGTTACTACTGTTACTTATATCGACTACGTTGCAAATATTTAAAATATAAAACAAGGCCACTCAGGTTCTTTCGAAAATTTTAACTAGAAATCAAAAATGTTTATTATTAAAACTAATTATTATATTATAGGTACGAGGCATTCTAGGAGAAATGTTACTAAGCCTTATTTTTCATTTTCTTATAATTTTTGTTTAAAAGTTATTATCGATTGCAGCTTTCCTAAAGGCCATTATTTCAATTAATAAGTATTATACTAATTCTCTTCTCTTAAAACCATTGAATTTTATACACGTCGATAATTATATATCATCGACATAAAGCATCTCAGAACATAATAATTATCTTTGAAGTCTAACATAACCAATATCTATCTTCATTAGTAAGCGAAAATGATTTCAAAGTTTCCAATGTTCACCTCATCCGTCGGATTTGTGGCTCCGGCAACAAATCAGCGCTTATTACAGCCATAAATCGCGGGAGTGTGGAGATAATCTCTGCATAATGGTCAGGATTCGGCTCTGGGAATATGACGCAAGTAGAGTGTCTGCGAGTGTCCAATTAGAGATGCATGAAAAATTTCCTTACTGCATACGTGCACTTTTATCGCTTTGTTACAAAAGTTGCTGGGATCATCTAGTTGTGAATATTTCGCGTTCTACTACGTTGTAGTAAAGTACATCATCATAATATTCAGCTTGACAGTTCGGAAAATGTTACAAAATGTTGCAAGCAACTTCGTTCAGAACAAATTTTTAACCGACTTCCAAAAACGAGGAGGTTATACGTTCGTCTGTGGATATTTTTTTTTTTTTTTTTTTTTTTTTTTTTTTTTTTTTTTATGTATGTTCAACAATTACTCCGCCGTTTATGAACCGATTTTCAAAATTTTTCTTTTGTTATAATAGGTTTCACTCCAATTTGGTCCCATTTTGACAAAAGTGGTGATCTGATGATGGGATCCATGAGTAATCGAGGGAACTCCTCAAAATTCAAATGGAAACATATGTTTTTTTTGGTTTCATATGAAGTATTCCAGGCATATGTTACCAAAAAGTAAGATTTTGCACCAGGATTTACCATGGTTCGAAGGTGGTGAACAGAACTCCTTACTCCTTATAGATACATGTTTGGGGGTTTCGGCGTTGTCTTAAGAACTGAAAGCATATACTACTATGCAAATTTAATTAATCATCATCATCATCACCACCATTCCACCATACATCCGTGAGTAATCGAGGGAACTCCTCCAAATTTATATGGAAACTTATAATGATTTCGATTTTATGAGAAGTATCCTAAGCATATGCTACCAAAAAGAAATGTTCAGAAAAGTGGTGACCTGATGATGGGATCCATGAGTAATCGAGGGAACTCCTCAAAATTCAAATGGAAACCTATGTTTTTTTGGTTTCATATGAAGTATTCCAGGCATATGTTACCAAAACTAAAAAGTAAGATTTTGCACCAGGATATACCATGGTTCGAAGTTGGTGAACAGAACTCCTTACTCCTTATAGATACATGTTTGGGGGTTTCGGCGTTGTCTTAAGAACTGAAAGCATATACTACTATGCAAATTTAATTTATCATCATCATCATCACCACCATTCCAACATACATCCGTGAGTAATTGAGGGAACTCCTCCAAATTTATATGGATTTCGATTTTATGAGAAGTATCCTGAGCATGTGCTACCAAAAAGCAAGTATGGGGGTTTCGGAGTTGGTTTAAGAACTGAAAGCATATTATGCTACTATGCAAGTTACATTCATCATCATCATCATCACTACTACCGGTCACCACACCATGAATTATCTAATTATGACCCTATTATTGTTACTTTTAATCGTTTTTAAGAACAAAGCCCGAATTTGTCAAACGATTTAAAAAATTATAATGTTGTTTCAATGTAAATTACTCAATCTTGGTGTTTAGGTTACCAAGTTAGCAATTTGATCATAAGATCTATGAGGTAAGTTATTCTTAAAATTTATAAGGACGATTTTAGTTATATTATTTGAGCATCCATACTAATATTATAAATGCGAAATTGTGTCTGTCTGTCTGTCTATCAGTCTGTCTGTTTGTTACCTCTTCACGCTCGAACCGCTGAACCGATTTTGCTGAAATTTGGCATGGAGATACTTTGAGTCCCGAGAAAGGACATAGGATAGTTTTTATCCCGGAAAAATTTAAAGTTTCCGCGCGATAAACGAATTTTGGCGCAACGAAGTTGCGGGCGTCATCTAGTAATGTTGAGTTGTTTTCATGAGTGATGAGTGTAATGATAGAAAGAAAGTCACTGAACAGAACTTTAGAGCCTTTAAAGACAGGCGTATGAACATTAATTTTATCATTGCTTGATTAACGCCAAGCAATAAGCATATACATACATTAGGTACACAGTGGTATATGCTTGGAGTTGCTTAAGCAATTCTGAAGTAGTGACATCAGACAATGAGTTCTCATAATATCATGAAAGTGTATCATAACACATTAGTCTGTGCAGAAAACCAGCTTATAAATCACTTAAAAGAGTGAAATTATTATTTTTAACAAAAAATTAAAACCGACTTCCAGGGTAAAAACAATAATAATTTGTAATGAACAAAAAAGTGTTAAATAATTCTTACTCTTTAAAGTGCCTTATGCATAATTCTCCTAAACCTCAACTATTTCTGTACACAATCTACATTATTTTGAAGTCGGTACCAGTCTTAAATATTAAAAATATTTTGTCATAGAACTCAGCATTCTTATCTGGTACCGTCTTCAAAGTAATGAAGATTGTGTACAGAAATAGTTGAGGTTTAGGAGAATTATGCATAAGGCACTTTAAAGAGTAAGAATTATTTAACACTTTTTTGTTCATTACAAATTATTATTGTTTTTACCCTGGAAGTCGGTTTTAATTTTTTGTTAAAAATAATAATCACGCGCACGATCTTATAGCTATGTACACTGTACAGCGTGAATATTATATGTAATATATTAATACAGATAGAAAGATAATATTATACCGTTTTACAGATCAGTAGATCATAATATTTAAATACAAATAAAATAAAAGTAATCAAATAAGTAAAATTATTGATTCCTTAACAATAACTAACGGCCGTACTCAGAGACATTTAAATTTTAATGATGATTAAACTTCATTTTAATAAGAGTTTGACAGCTAATTATGTATTAAGCTTTGTTATGCATAATTAAATTAAATGTACTATAAGTATATTAGTCTCTGAGTGCGGCAGTAAACAACGAAATCGTTTTGTCAATCAATTACTGACAGGCGCACACCGTCAAATCGCATCTTATCACGCGGCGCGGCGGTCAGTCTCAGACAGCTGATTAATGATTTGATGACTGCCGTAGGGTAGTTTAGAGTATTATATTGCTCTAAAGTTCTAAACTACGTAGTAGCGTATACGATAATATAATATTGCGTAAGATATCATTACATTAATTAAGGGCCTGTTTCACCACTTCCTGATAAGGGCTGGATAGACCATTAAACTTGACAGAGTATGAAAAACCTGTCAAAAAAGTTGTGAATAGCCTATTCAGCACTTTATCAGGAATTAGTGGTGAAACAGGCCCTAAGAATAAAATTGATTTGACATAAACCGACTAACGTAGAACCGCCATCCGCCTGTGAATTATTTTCTCAACGAAGCCTTTAAGTATAACATTTTTTAAAGCGACGATGGACATCGTTATATATAATAAATAATAACAAATTATTTAAATAGAATTTACGTTTTATTCCTTCATCGCGTAACGAAATTTGTAATAAAATATTCCTAAATATTTCTATGTCGTATCATGGCATTGCGGCAGTTTCGTCTATTAAGGCTGATGTGCAGTTATATGAAAGCACTCAGCTCCCAGAAACTGCAAAACTCATTTTACGCCGAGGTCAAGTGCTCGCTGGAGTTGCATGAATGAAGCTAGTCATCTAATAACTCCGTCGTATTGTGCACTATATTGAAATTTTTGCTTTTAATTATTTCGGGCGCTCACTCTTTTGTATTTAAATGTTTTTCGTCGTAGTAGAAGAGGAATTAAAAAAAAGCTGTAGATCAATTATTCTGATAAGTAGGTAAGTAAGTACAATAATGCAGTTTTGATGTTTGATTCAGATATATTTAAACCTACTCTAAATGAGTAGAGTAGTGATTATAATACAATGTTACAGGCGAAGTAAGATATTCGAATGGATTTCTGGGGGTGTGCCAAAATTCTTTCGTTTTCGCTTCGTTATAGAATCGCCGATGAAAATGTATGGAATTGACATAAGCGTTCGTTAATATGACGTTGACGTTCGACTCGTCTTATGTCAATTCCATACATTTCGATAACGAAAAAAAATCAGCTAAATGGCCTGAGGCCGTAGACAAAATCCCTTTCGTTAAAAACGATGACAAAATTCGTTATCAAAAATGTATGCGGTTTGACATAAGTCATTGCTAAATGACATTTCGCTTGCGAAGACTAAGTCAAATCCCATACATTTTGATAACGAATTTCGACATCGTTTTTAACGAAAGATACTTTGTCTAAGGGGGCTGATTATTTTTTAAGTTACTATGTTTTGAGTTTTAGAAAATTGTGTTTTGCAATACCTCCTATACCATAATATATTATTCAATCGTATTTAGTTATCGGTTATTTTCCAAGTAATTTCCGCTACCACCAGTTCGGAAAAATACCCTGTCACTCACAACTGAGGAATTCACTGTAAAAATTTGTTACCTAAGGCCCAATTTCACCAACGACTGTTAAAGTGAGAACATACAACGGCAGGCGTCTACATTATACTATCAAAGTTTCCTGATAATATACATAATACCCAAGCTAATAACCAAAATATTATGTCCTTCGGCCTGACCAAGCACCTGTTTGGTCGGAGAATCTCTCTTGTATCACTTAAACATTATTAGTACTACGATAATATTATAATGCTGCGTCTCCATGCTTGCAAGGCTTGACCTGCAGTGTCCAGCAGACGACATCTGTGGCTCAGTGGTTGAACGCGTGGTAGTCGTAAGTCGTAGCTCTAAGCCGGGAACTCTAAGCGGGCTGAAAACTGAAAACAAAAGCAGACAGTAGTTAATATATATTTTCCATTGTCTAATATCCATACACATTTACACAAGTCCTTCAGGTACTAAATCCACAAAATCTTCAACAAAAATAAATTATTATTTCTGTAGAAGATTTTGTGGATTCATCTATACATCTATACATATAATAAAATCGTAGGAAAGTCAATTCTGTACATTGAATATTTTTGAAAAATAATACTTGGGACGTGATCTACAATCGATATGGAAGCCAAAAATATAGTTTTTAGAATTTTTGTCTGTTTGTCTGTTTGTCTGTTTGTCTGTTTGTCTGTATGTATGTCCGGGATAAACTCAGAAAGTACTGAATGGATTTACTTCAAATTTTGCACGAATATTATATAGAGGTCGGGTCAACACATAGGCTATATATTATGACGATATCACCTAGGGGGGGGGAGGGGCTCAAGTTTCAATATTTTTAGATTTTTGCTCATATCGCTAAAACGGTGCGTTCTAGAGAAAAAATGTCCTGTACGTGATGAAAGCCCATAAAATTTCCTACAAATTTCTCCTTCACACTTTGTATCTATCTTCACTCCTTGCCATGCTATGAGCTTTTGTCTATCTTTTCTATACAAATTTCGAGTGTCGTTTGATTAACATGCTGGGAGCTTTGGCATCGGTCTTTTCTTGCGGTGTTGCGGCGTTATACATCTTTTTTAAGAACAAAGTTAAAAACTAAACTACACATACGGTTTTCCAGTGTCGTTTGTTTTGGGGGCTGCGCCCCCCAAACCCCCCCCCCCCCTTATTCCTCATGAAACTTTTGTTCATAATTAAAAGGTATCGTGGAGTTTGTATTGCGTCTTAATTATCCTTTGTAGGAACAAACTAATTCATCTATACATATTGTAATAAAATCGTAAGAAAGTCAATTCTGTACATTGAATATTTTTGAAAAATAATACTTGGGACGTGATCTACTATACTAACGCGGACGAAGTCGCGGGCAACAGCTAGTATATAATAAAACTGTAGACATGAAAATTCTGTTCATTAAAGATATTCAAAAAATAATAAGCAGGGGGTGTTATTACATCGCTATAGAAGCCAAAACTGTGGTTAGTTTTTTGTCTGTCTGTCTGTTTGTCTGTCTGTCTGTCTGTCTGTATGTTTGTTCCAGCATCACACGAAAACTACTGATCCGATTTGAATGCGGTTTTCACAGATATATTTGTCTTCTTCCAACTTAACATCTGGTGTATAAAAAATTTCCCCCCCACCCTTCTAAGGGGACAAAAGAGGAGTCAGAGTTTGGTTCAAACTTTTGTATATAACTCGAAAACTACTGATCCGATTTGCATACGGTTTTCGCAGATATATTTTTCGGCTTCCAACTTAACATCTGGTGTATAAAATTCCCTCCCCCCACCCCTCTAGGGGACCAAAGACGGGGTCAGATTTTGTATTTCTTTGGACTTTTCCAAAGAAATACAAAATCTGAAAATTCCCCCACCCCTCTTAGGGGAGAAAAGAGGGGGTAAGATTTTGTATCAGCTGATGAAGTAGAAATACTTTATATGGCAAAACAACGTTTGCCGGGACAACTAGTATTACATAATATAATTCATATTAAGGACGCTATAACAAAAAAATTAGCAGGTCGGATGTCTGTCAGTACGAATGTCGACGTTAAAGACATTAAAATAAGATTCATATTAGCGCGCCTTGTACAGTGGCGATTACGACGCTCGCCGCGCTCTTGATATGGCGAAAATGTATATAAAAAAATTTGAGAAATTTTCTTATTTTTCTTTTAACTGGAAAAGTTGTTTATTTTTATATAAAATTTTTAGCGGACTTTATAGAGGACTAAATAAGCAACAATTTTTTTGTATATTTATTTTCCTCAGTTCAGTGTATTTAGATATTAAGGTACCTAATCAGACCCCATTTTTTTCATATTTTGCGATTATTGTGATGGTTAAAACGTATTTTATGTGAAAATTTTGTATGCGGCTATAGAATTTTTATGATACAGTCGTGGAGATGAATATATTATCTTTCATTTGAAACCAAAATATCCTCGCAGTTTGACTCCTAATTCTTTAATAGGGTACCGGAAAATCGCTGATATTTGTAATAGCG
Organism: Plebejus argus; assembly: GCA_905404155.3. NCBI lineage: Eukaryota > Metazoa > Arthropoda > Insecta > Lepidoptera > Lycaenidae > Plebejus > Plebejus argus. The sequence goes on from FR989933.1 coordinate 9,007,621, forward strand.
TCCTTAAATATTACAAACGAAGAAGCTTTACAATCGAACGTATATCAAAGGCTGTCGAGTCTTGTTTACCTCACGAAAGCTAGAATATCCATTATATTTTTGATATCAATCTTCAAAGACGTTATTGATTTCGTCGTCCATTTTCCATCACGCGTTTGTTATTTCGATATATTGGTGTGTCACTACTACTTGGGATCGTATCTGTCTCTTGCGCGGGACCGTGTATATGTCGCAGTCATCTAGTTCAATCTGCGGTTCGATTGAATGACTAGCGCATTCATTGAATGACTCCGTTCAATTGAATGACTCGGCCGAACGTTGATTGAACAATCGTCACTCAACGTTCAACTAGTTGGCGATTTTTAACATAGCCCTTTGAAGAGAGCGGATATGAAATTAGTCAGGTAATTGAATGTATTTATTTTTAACGGAATAGGAAATGTATAAGAACAGTATATCATTCTTAGGTAATTAATAGCAATGTATTTATTACTTCGTCTGTCCAATACGATTGGATTTGGTTAGGTTAGATGGCAAGGCGGGAGCGTAGCGCAGCGAAGCTCCCGCCTTAGCCATCGTGGTTATTTTTTTTGTAAACCACCCAGAAGAAGCCGTCGCCTCATAATTGAAGTCAGTTTCTAGATTAACCTATTAGTACGCCACCAACAAATACTTTAAAAAAATCATAGCATTCCATTTAACGACTTCACTATGATGACGTTTAGTCAAGACGTTAAACGTTACAGTAATTAGCGTCTTGACTAGTTGTCCTTCAGTCATTCAATAGAACGGTGTCATTCAATGAATACGCTAGTCATTCAATCGAATCACAGATTGAACCAGATGACTGCGACATATATATTCCGCTTTCCGTTACAAACATTTACACTAGTATTACTGGATAAATATTGCATCAGTGATATTAAAAATCAGTTATTATAGGAATAAAATTTTTGGAGAACACTTTTTTATCCTTTCCGTGATGGACGCAGGCATTAGAGCCATTTAAATAAAATATCAGTAGAACTTGTCAACTATTTTATCGATTAGGTTAAAATACGACTATCATTACTTTTACCATACATATTTTGTTCCGCAAGCTGTTTTTGGTCCCCAGACGATTGCCCTATGTAAATCCGGTTTGAAATGCATACGCATGATTGAACCCGATAAAATAACAACTTTAACATAATAAAAGTGAGCGCCGACGTTCTGAGGAAGGGAAAATTTCAATCGCGTTCCTTTTGTTTCAGATTTCCCTTGAAATACGAGTTTCTGGAATCAAGATTAGAAAAACAAACAATGCCGGGAATAAAAAGAAAACGGCATGAAAAATATAAGGAGCGCTGACGAATTTTTATCGGCAGCATGAACAAGAGAGCGGTGCGCGATGTATCGCGCCATTTGCATAAGAATGGTTCGACCATAATCAGTAGGCCGGCTCTGTCGCTGCGAACGAAAAACCTGAAGATGTACTGCTGCAGATGCTTCCATAAGCGTCGCACATCCCTGCTCACGTGTATAGCTATATGTTTTCTAGTACTCACCTACAACATACTGGGCGGGTTTATATTCCTCGCGATAGAGAGCCCGAAGAGCTACGTGTACTTAACGCCGTCCAAATCCAGCGCTGAGCAGAGCGAAGCGGTGAGGTTAAAAACTGTGGAGCGACTGTGGACGATAACGGAAGACTTGAATATACTGTACAAACAGAATTGGACTAAACTAGCGGATAAGGAGTTGGTGGATTTTCACAAAATTGTATTAGAAACTTTACAACACGAGAGCGTCGAGCAACATCGAGAGAATCGTTGGACGTACGCCGAGAGTTTCCTCTACGCCTTGACGTTGATCACGACAATAGGTAACCTTTCAGTATTAATTAGCACTCATAAAGGCCTAATTATTTACGAAGGCAATATTTCTGTAATATATTTAGAGTAAAGCGTAGGTATCGTGTGAAAGTGTGATATAAGCTATGTCCACATTGTGCACTTTTATTTTCAATTTTCATCATCTCTTGACATTCAACTTTCATATTGACGCATTCAATAATTGATAGCGTCAACGAACGCAACGCCAACATTGTCATTATAGAACAAAGCGAAAGTGTTGGATACGGTCAGAGGGCATGCGTCGCGGGCATGCCTCACGTGCTCTAGTGATTGCGCTGTGATGAAGGCATGTGGACATAGCTTATACACTTTTGTTGGCTTGTTACCCGATAAAGGCATGAAGTTTCCGTGTAATAAAATTAAAGTTATATTATGGTGTAGTAAATTAACACAGTGTGCTTATGTACTTATTTTAACATAATATTCTAATATATTTTTATTCATAATATAGTCAGCACTCATAGCATCAGTACACATTATCATTTATGATAAGCTTTTTAAAATTCATCTCAAATTAAACAATAAATAATAATCATACCAAAAAGTACAAGACTGTACTATGCACTTAGTAATTATAGCCTCATAAAATATATATTTTCCAACCACTTTTACTTACAAAGTAACCACAAAAATAATAACATAGTTAAAAGCTCACGAACAAGTTCGCGGGTCGAAGTTAGCAGTTTAATAAAACGTCTGGTATTGAGGGTTCGGCAACATTGAAAGCGCTTAGTCATTGTTATGTAATTTTAAAAGCTTTCAGGATTCTGTGAAATCTCATCACTGAAAATAGAAATCTGATATTGCTTAAAATTTATTTACTGCAAAGTAAATAAGCAGCTATAGTCAACAGTCTTAAAGATTTTGTCTCAATGGAATAAAATTTGATTACGTCTTTTTTTGGTTTTGTTCTTAAAATGATATAGAAATGATTAGAATTTTAGAGTATTATACTTTAGTATTTAAAATATTAAATAAATGAAATGAGAACCCAAAGTAAATTGTTGCCGTCAGTCGGAAATAGAAAAATTGGTATGGACTTTTAAAAAAATAAAAAGATATAAAATCGGTCCATTAAGCAATTATTACTAGAGGTATATTTCTCTCGATATATCATTTTCCTGTGCAGTAAAGCGTGTAATGATTTGTTCCAGGTAACGGAAACATAAGACCCACGTCACTAACCGGAAAGACCGTGGCGATCGGCTACGCGGGGCTCGGAATTCCCATCGTCATACTCTACCTCTCGACGGTGGGTGAAATATTCGCGAGGAAAATACGCTCCCTGTACTACAAGCTATCCCCTGAAAGCGTTCGCAGCAAGAACTTCCATTCAAAAGCGGATTGCTTGAGTCACTGTCGCTGCCACGTTATTCAGGACCCGAAAGGTGTCATCGAGGTCGACGAAATGAGCGAACAACAAATGAGCACACCTTTTCACGCTGCGCTAAATATGAACGGGCTGAATGGGGAATTTCACTGGATGTGTCGCGATCACACGAGGGTGCCAATTATTTTTAGCATCCTCATTATTGTGTTCTACGTCGTAATCGGGGCGTTCATATTTCACGTGACGGAGGATTGGACTTTCGTCGATGCGTTGTACTTCTCTTTCTCCGTGCTGGCCACGATCGGCTTCGGCTACCTGAAGCCGGGATCCTACGCAAGCTCCATCTCCACCAAGGCGGAGGACCTGGCGATAGGAGTTTGCTGCGTGTACATACTGTTCGGGGTCGTAGTTATAGCCATGTGTTTCAATCTCATCCAGGACGACGTGGGCCTGTCGCTGCGAGGGTTCACCTCGTTCTGCATGGGCAGCACCAAGTCCAGGGTCGTGTACAACATTCAGGCCGCCAGCGAGACCACGCTCGTGCCTGTTATCTGACGCAGTGACATGGCCGAGGGGCCATCGGAGATCGCACGGGAGCGCCGACCACAAGTTAGCTTTAAACTCGAAAACTTTAGCCCTGTAAGATTCCACAGTCTCCCGAGGAGGAAGTCCTCGGCGAACGGCGAAGAACACTTCAAAAGGAACACGCCGGCGAGACGGTCCACGGGCCAAACGGAACATTCAATCGAGTACTTCGTTCCTCGTAGTTTAAGTGAATTTAATTTAAGCGGTGCGGGGACCAGTAAGATGACTGGGGTAATAAGTGACAGGATACGACCTAGTCGTGAAAAAATGGTGACTTTCGAGGACGATCATGTGAAACGCATGGACGAAGCGTGCGCGCTCACCGACGACGCGTACATGTAAAAACATAAATAATGTTTGGATGTTATTTGTTACCTAATAAATGTAATGTATTTGTAAGAACTTTTATTGAAATGTTTTACTGCCCGATTCGATATCCTATCACATGCAGACAAAATTCGAATATCCGAATGTAGCTCGCGTTCGGATTAACTAAAATCCAAATGTTAGCTTCGAATGCGTGAATAAGTTAGTTCAGCGGATCGAATACATTTGTTTGCACTTCGATTCCCCTAACAATATTCACTTCCCAGCTCTAACTCGGTAATCCACAGTTTTCAAACTATTTTGCTCAAAAATCAATCATGCAAATCTATTTGTTTTTGCACACATTTAGTTTTCATTGTGCTAATTCCGAGCTAGTCTATATTTCTCTGGATTATAAAAATATATTTTCCATTTCTCTGGAATATTTTATTGTTGGCTGGAGTTTTGACGATAGCTTATCAACTTTCTAACTTGTACCATATTTTCTTGCGAACCTTGAGCAGCTACCGAAAACAACGTTCATATATTTTGTGTATTTTTTAATACACGTTCGCAAACTCTTTTAACCATCTGCGCCAATGTTTTGTTTTTTTTATTGTCTGTTTAACATCCTTCCTTCAAGAAGGGTCCTTCAGTCAAGAAGAAGTCAAGAGCTGATAAAAATTGATCATGCAGCACATCAACGAACAAGAAGCAACTGAAGAATTTTTTACTAGCTTAGCGTAGTATTGCTCGTAAGTCGTATCTCTCCTGGAAAAAATATATAAACTGACAATTATTGCAAACGTAAGATTGCAAACGTAAGTGTATGAAGTGTAGGTATAACTAATATTTCACAACACATTGGGTAATTATTAATAATTTGAAATTTAACGACTTACTTCATTATCTGACTTATATGTATATCTGGCTATACATAAAACCCACATTTCTTTTATTTAAAATATTATGTTACCCACTTCATCTACTTACGTCTTCTCTACTTCATCTACTTATATCAAACGAGCTTTTGCCCGCGGCTTCGCTCGCGTTAAGAAGTATTATTATATACAAACTTTCATCCCCTATTTTAACCCCTTGGGGTTGGAATTTATCAAAATCCTTTCTTAGCGGAAGCCTGCACCATAACATCTACCTGCATGCAAAATTTCAGCCCGATCCATCCAGTGGTTTGGGCTATGCGTTGATAGATCACCATGTCAGTCAGTCACCTTTGAGTTTTATATAATACGAGCAGCCTGCAGTTTCGCTGGCGTTAAGAAGTATCATTATATACAAACTTTTATCCCCTATTTTAACCCCTTGGGGGTGGAATTGATCAAAATCCTTTCTTAGCGGAGGCCTGCGTCATAACATCTACCTGCATGCCAAATTTCAGCCCGATCCGTCCAGTAGTTTGGGCTGCGCGTTGATAGATCACCATGTCAGTCAGTCACCTTTGAGTTTTATATATTTAGATATCAGTAATCACTAATCAGTAATATCAGTAAATATACTACCTATAATGGGTGAAATACTTCAAAGCGATACAGATACACTTTGAATGGTTCAGAGTTAATTGCGTTGACATAAATAGCCTTAATAATTTACGGTACGAGCACAAGGGTAGGTACTTTGTGGCACTATTACATTGCTTTAAATGGTCCCACAAAATTAGTTTAAGGATACATGCCTTTCATGAGATTTGTACTAAAATATTTTGTGTGCCAATTATTGAAAAATTTATGTAAGGCCTATCTTATTTCAGTGTTCTTAAAATATTCTTTAAAGAAAATTCATTTTAATCAAAAAAAAGTCGAATTATTTATTTGATAGTCTATTTTTTTATTTTAATAATGCTACAGTGTGTCTGTCTGTTCGTATGTCTGTCTGTCTAGGTTACCTCTTCACGCTTAAACCGCTGAACCGATTTTGCTGAAATTTGTCCCGGGAAAGGACATAAGATAGTTATCATCCCTGAAAACGTACGGTTCCCGCACGATCATCTAGTTATTTATTAAAACTTAAAATAGCCTATGAGTGATCATTATTCTCGTCGTTTCTGATTAGTTTATCCTGATGCATGCACTGATAAACAGATCTACAACAAGACTATCAGGTAAGTGACCTTATTTACCGACCTTACGAGAGACCTACCAGACAGAGAGCGGTCCCGCGTTCAAGCGTTTTGCGTTCGCATTTTGCGTTCGAGCGGTCAGTCACACAGAACGAATTTTGACGCGGTCAGAACGCCCCCTGTGTGAGTATCTCTATAATATAACGTAGTACAACACGCAAAACTGACCGCTTGTAGTACGCTTGACCGCGTGACCGCTCTCTGTCTGATAGGTCCCTAACTGCCTTCGTTACGCCAGTGTCGTGAGTCGTAAAAGGCGACTTAACAATGTTTATACTGTTCTAAATTGAGTGAGGTCTCTTAAGGTCGGGCAGAATAAACATGTCTCGAGAAATATCAACTGGATCCAAGGTGAATTTCAAAGTAAAGCCTTCAAGAGCTTAATACCTCTCGGATTCTCGAGCAAACAATCCCTACAAAACGCCGCATGTCGTAAGTATACTTTCTGTACAAAACGAGACCTAATTTTGTATCGAAAACCACATTTTCTATCTTTAAATAAACAAAAAAAATATTTTTAATTTTTGGCTGAACCGCGTTCTCGAGTTTTAACGAGAATGTTCGTGGAAGTCTGGGAAAGACTGATATTAGGGAGACAGAATAAAATGAAATAATGATACGAAGTTCACCGGGTCATCTAGTTACACTTTCATATAATATTTTAGTGAAGATAATATAATATTACGTAGTATTCTTAATCATTATTATTATACTATCAATATAATATCCAAATTATTATAATTACTAATTAGCGTATATAACACGCAGTACAAGAAATTATTAATATTATAATAATTACTGAATTGATATTAATGAAATTATTTATAGAATAAATAAAACGCATATTGCGAAATAAATTCATCAAAATAGAACGGGAAAATATGATTATCTTGAAGATAATTGGGTAAATGAATAAACATTAGCTGTCATTTGCTCTAGCCAATTCTCTGAGATAATATTTTGTCAGCAACGTCGTCCTTTCAGGGAATTTACCCTACATTTTTTACGCTTGTCTTCTGGCACTAATGTTTGATTTGATGAAAATAACCCCAAAAAAATTTCATCAATAGCTATGTTATTATATTATATAGATTATGAAAATTGAAGATGAAAGGGCACAATGTGGACATAGCTATCGAATTTGTGGACATAGCTATCGAATTGTTTATTTAAAGGACCTGTGTAACTACAGGACATGTTGTTTTTCGATGAATGTTTTATTGAGCTCTGGCTCTCACTTCATAGAAATTTTCGTGTAACATAATAATTATTAGGTGCCGTAGCCAAATTCTGGGTATGTAATATTTATTAGACTCAGTTTCAAATATTTCAAACCTAAAGACTGCCTCTAATATAGTTATCTAGTCCAGCTAATTATTGTGCTTGCAGTATTGAAACTATTTCGCTGCTTTCTTTAAAGCAGTATCTAAAATCGTACATTTTAACTCTGTGCTATATCTATTCGATAGGAATAATCTTCGTTCAAAAAGAAAAGTCTTCAATCTCATAAATGTATAAAATTATGACGCAAACATCAAACTTGAACGAACTCCATAAATAGGGGGAATTCAGTTGGGAATACATTGTGCGGTTTGTGCCTAATGTTATAATAATAAAATATAATAAATATGTTATAATTCTGAAGAGTTTGTTTGTTTGTTTGAACGCGCTAATCTCAGGAACTACTGGTCCGATTTGAAAAATTCTTTCAGTGTTAGATAACCCATTTATCAAGGAAGGCTATATTTTATGACGCTAAGACTAATAGGAGCGAAGAAATAGAGGAAAATGTGGAAAAATCGGCGGAACTTATATGAAAATTGCTTACACTCTTTAGAACTACTGGAGCAATTTTATGTTTTTTGGCACACATGAAGAATTGACCACGTGAAGGGACATAGGCTATTTTTTTGCGGAAAAATTTACGGTTTCCGTGAAAATCCTAATTTACGAGATAACGCCCGCAACTCCGTTCGCTTATCGTGCGGGAACCGTACATTTTTCTGGGATGAAAAGTATCCTACGTACTTTCTCACGACTAAATGTACTTCCATATGAAATTTTATCAACATATCAGCGGTTTGGGCGTCAAGAAATAACAGACAGACAGATACACTTTCGCATTTATAATATTATATTATAGTCATTATGGCTGCCTACAAAGGTCTAAATATCTAATATTAGAAAACCGTTTTCTGGTGTTCATAGTAAAGTATTGTAGCCATTATACTTTAACCCCGATCTAAAATACAGTCCACACCAGATGTCGCTCAAAATAATATAAATCTTATGTTATTATTTCAGTCTTGAAACTAAAACCCGAGACACACAGCTGCGCGAGGACTCCTTTCATGCATGATTATTTGCCTGCAGGCATTTTCTGATGCACATTTTTGAAAAGGCATCGCTGCTATACAAACATTTTCATACTTCTTTTATTATGTAGCAGAAAGTGCGCCATTTTGAAGTGAAAATATTATATGCGGGGCCTGCTTGAATGCAGGCTTTTTTGCGCTCAATGAGTAATGAAATATGGTGATTTTTTTGCTTTATAAAAAGTAAATATTATTTTGTAGGTGTTGCGTAAGGATTTTTAAATCACCATAATGAATATGATATGTGATATTTACGTCCAAAATGCATTTTAATAAAGCTTAAAATAATGTAGAAAATAACTGAACCGTGTAATAGATAACTAGTGCATAGTTAGCATAATTAATTATTTGGTTTTGTGCATGGCATTATATAAGCTTATTAATATTATAATTAATAATAAATTAATTGAAATTTGAGGTTTGTTATCCAGGACACCAATTAAAAATGTTCATTAGTTTCAGGTAATCATCGATCGAATAAATGATAATATTTTAAATGTATTTGAACGATGACTGACACAATATGAAACATAACTTTTATTATAGTTATCTACATTTGAGTTTTAATACAATTCTGCCCTGGACGCGCAAATATTTAAATTTACCTTCGACAACAGTAATAACAGTTATTGAAGTTTTATCACAATAGTTTCAACGCAGCGAAATCTAGAAAATTAAAAAATATATGAAAAATGAGTTGAGTAAAATAAGCACGGTTGGCTTAGCTAAAGCAAACTTGAGAATATGAGCCGAACCCAAAGTAAGGAGGGTAAGCCTCGCGGGATCCCGGATTGAAAACAATCTTGACATAGCGACGAATATAAACTTGTAGAAAACCTATCTCATTCTATATTGTTTATTTTTTCCCAGGATATTAATTATGATAGGATATTATGATAGGAATAATTATGGTTTTAGAAAAATGTTAACTTAACAAAACTGTTCTTGACAGGAAATCAAGGTTGTTGCTTTTTAGGGTTCCGTACCCAAAGGGTAAAAACGGGACCCTATTACTAAGACTTCGATGTCTGTCCGTCTGTCCGTCTGTCTGTCTGCATGTCTTGAGGCTGTAACTCAAGAAGCGCTATAGCTAGAGTTCTGAAATTTTCACAGATTGTGTATTTCTGGTGCCGCTATAACAAAAAATACAAAAAACTAAATAAATTAAATAATTAAGGGGGACTCCCATACAAAAAACGTGATTTTTTTGGCCTTTTTGCTCGTAATTAATAATGATAAGAGGTAAGCACTTGAAACTTTCACGAAGGCCTTAAATATAATTGTACTTTAATAATTAATAATAATATTTAAATAAAATAAAAATTAAGGGAGGCTCTCATACAAAAAACACAATTTTTGGCCTATTTTTGCTCTATAACGGTACGGAAGCCTTCGTGCGCGAGTCTGACTCGCACTTGGCCGATTATTTTTTGGTAATTTGGAGAATGGAACGTGACGTTTTGCGTCGAATCGTGTCGTGTAGTGCGGTCACACCTTTACGAACATTACAATCGTCTCACGACGCTAGCCATCTTATCAATTTTAGCGTTTCTTCAGATGCTGCAACCGCTTTATAAAATTTTAAAATTAATTATCTGGACAGTAAGAACGCCAACTCGGTTCGAGTTTCATGCGAGTCACGTGGCGGGAAGTAGGTAACTATAAGTTACTCTTAATGCGCTTAGACATTAGTTTATCTGAAGGCATTGCGCTAACTCACCTGGGGCCAAACGAGGGTTTATAAAAGGTCGGAAGCTTACGTTGGTCTTCCTTTCAGTTCGATCGGAAATTAATATTAACGGAGCTTAGAATGATTAATTAAAATCCCGTCTAAAATAATAATAGCATTTTGAGTTTTTGAGAGATTGTTTGCTTGTTTTTATTAAACGTTAAAGATAGTCTGCCGTGACGTCACACGCTGGCTAGTTATAAATTGCATAACTTTCTTTCTTTCTTTCTCTTCGTTTTTGGCAACTTGACACAAAGTATGTGTATGTTGTGCCACAGACAAGGTAAAAAGGTAAGGAATATGGCGGGAAAACCGTATTCCTCCTATAATAATTTTTTCAGCAACGTTTTCATGTAATATCATCAGGTCATTTCGTCTAGTCAAAGTCTAAGTAAAAGTCAATACAGTCAAGGAGTCAAGTCGGTCGTTTCAGTAAAGTGGTAGACGCTTTACTGAAACTTTCAATGGAGTTTTGGAGGGAACACAAAATCGCACGTTTCTGGATAATGCATCACTTTCCTACACTTGTGCACGATAACGAATATCTAATGGTTAATATTCTACCAATATTACACATTAAAAACCCAACTTAACACAATTTTAGGAAAATAATACAAAATCACAACATCACTCTTTCACATTCCCGGCAAAAAACAATTGCATAACTTATCGAGTGGTACACAAAGAGCCATCGCAAACAGTGCGACTAGTCGTTGCGTCTAGACGCCGAGCTGTCGTTTGCATCGACGACTAGTAGTTGCGACAGACGCCGTGCAGGAAGCCATCAAGTAGTAGAGAATTCGAGAGAGACGGCGAGACTGACGTGCGACTGTCGTCGTGTGTGCGCGTGTACGCGATTCCAGACGCAGCGACTAGACGCGAGCGCGCGCGGCTCCCCTAGCTTGTCGTTGCGACTCTGCGACTCTGACATCAGGTGTGCGGAGCTTCGAACAAAATATATATGAAAATTGTCGGCCGTAGCCTGTCGTTGCGTCTAGTCGTCGAGCTGTCGCAGACGCCTGTCCCATCGTGTGCGCCTACACAAATACTTAAATTGAAAAGAAACGACTTGACGCTTTGAAGGCTCATAAGTCATAACAAAAAAATGATAATATAAGTTATGAAGCTGAAATTTTAGAAATGCCTATTTTTTACTGTTATATCTTTACTTTATTAAAAAATCTGCTAATCTTTGACCTTGTCAACATCTATTGAAGACGTAAGTGGACGAAGAGTGTTTTTTTAAAGTGTTCGTTTTCTTTCGCAAATGGAGGCTTTTAGGACCGGAAATATAGAAAAAGATGGTTTAATTTTCACGGAAACCATACAATTTAGGAACATAACATACACATTTTCTTATTGCAAATTATTTTCCGGGTCCAAAAGTCTCCATTTATGCAAAAAAACGAACATAAATAATTGTTCGTTAGCCACTTCATCCATTTACGTCTTCACTTTTCTTGAAATGCTGCTCCGTGGAAGAGATTAAATAACAAGTCGACTTAGCACAGTGTCCAGCTTCAATAAATAAATAATTTAATTTACAAGTTTACAACGAGACTTAGTGTTACTTTCAACAACGTACTGAAAATACTTTGCATTTCGTTGATTTAAAACTAAAGTTCTTCCTTAACTGTTTAAAACTTGAGATCATTCCTAATTTACAAAGTGATAACACAAAAAACAGCTTCAAGCAACTGAAAATAACAAGACGTCGTTCTTTTATATACTCTTGTTTAAAATTTAAGTCGCACTGTATATTAAACGCGCCGTCCCTTCTGTTTGATCCGTCGTAATATAGCCCTTGTGCCAATAAAACCTTTGTTCTGTCCCTTTTGTCAAGGGCAAGCTCAAGTTGAACTAAAAATATGTCATATTGCTATACAAATAAATTCAAACAATATTGTTATGAACCCAACGTGCACTTTAATATTAAAAAAACTTTGTTTTTTTTTAATATTAAAGTAATGTGCACGTTTTTGCACTACAGGATATGAAAACGAAATAGCAGGTATACATTTTGGTACAAAGATAGGGGGATACTACTGCTTGTACTAATTGTCCTAATTCTTCCTACTCTACCTATTTTCTTCTGATTAATTTCGTTGCAGGTCCAAAGACAGCTTTAGTATATCCCTCGGGCTCCCTGAGATCACAACAAAGGACAAAGGGTTTTCGTGGTTGGATACCGCTGTCGATCCTGGCGACACAGGAGATACAGTGAAAGGAATGTGTGGTGGGCCAAAGACCGATGCCTGTACTACTCTACTTTCCCTCCATCTTTCTCTTCTATCTCCGTCCTCAAAAGGGCCGTCCGTTCCGTCGCCCATTGACACTCGCAGCATCAGAAGAGCTGCAAGTACATTGCCGGCCTTTTACTAGGGAATAGGGTAATAGGGTAGGGCAGGGTAGGGAAAGGAATAGGGGAGGGTAGGGAAGGAAATAAGGGAGGGTAGGGAAGGGAAAATGGTAGGGGATTAGGCCTCCGGTAAACTTACTCACTCGGCGAAACACAGCCCAAGCGCTGTATCACGCCGGTTTTCTGTGAGCCCGTGGTATTTCTCCGGTCGAGCCAGCCCATTTGTGCCGAAGCATGGCTCTCCCACGGTAAAATGTCTATACTGGTGCTGCCTCAAGCGTGAAAATATTGCAGTAATCTTTATTCTATATCATTATGTAAGACTTTTTGTCCCGAATGACATGAAAATGGAATCACCATACAGCCTAAACAAACAAGTCTCTACGTACGATCAGTGATCGTAGAGACTTGTTTGGGGAAAATATTCTCCGTATGACGTACTGCGTGCAATAAGAAGAGATTTTTGGAAATTCGTCTCCCAAGGGGAAGGTGAAGAAAAAGAAAAGGCCCGATCTACTACAAAATTTGCATAATTAATATTATTATATTATATTCCCTCTTACTTATAAAAAATTACACAGCATGTATAGAGGGTGTATAAGATTTTTTTCTATTAAGGGCTGATTTTTCAATCGACAGATGAATTTTACCTCTGGAATAAATTTGGCGTTTTGACAGATTTTATATGAAAAAAATGTCGTGTCATATTTATTCTTTAGTTAAAAGTTATCTGACGATTGAAAAATTGGCCCTTTTAATCATTTTTAGGGTTCCGTACCCAAAGGGTAAAAACGGGACCCTATTACTAAGACTTCGATGTCTGTCCGTCTGTCCGTCTGTCTGTCTGTCTGTCTGTCTGTATATCTTGAGGCTGTAACTCAAGAACCGCTATAGCTAGAGTTCTGAAATTTTCACAGATTGTGTATTTCCGGTGCCGCTATAATAACAAATACTAAAATAAAAATAAAATTAATATTTAAGGGGGGCTCCCATACAACAAACGTGATTTTTTCGGCCTTTTTTGCTCGTAATCAATAATGATTTAAGAGTTAAGCACTTGAAACTTTCACGAAGGCCATAAATATAAATGTACCTTAATAATTAATAATAATATTAAAATAAAATAAAAAGTTAAGGGGGGCTCCCATACAAAAAACACAATTTTTGGCCTATTTTTGCTCTATAACGGTACGGAACCCTTCGTGCGCGAGTCCGACTTGCACTTGGCCGATTTTATTTGACATAAGGCCTGTATAACGATGTTGACATTTACATACAAATTTCTCTATATTATAGACTCTGTGTAAAATTAAATTAATGTAGATAGTAGATACTGTACCTTGTTTCCTCACCAGACCTGCAATATAGAGCAAAGTCCTACCAAAATCACTCTGACATTGGCAACTCACTGAGGCCGCCATAATAAAAAGAAGAAGAAGAAGAAGACTCTGTGTAACGTGTGTGTTACACAGAGTCTTCCTACACTCCCACAGATCATACACTCCTATTTAACTATTCACACATTGAACGCATGTTTAAGAAGTAAAAAAAATGTCCTTAAAAGTGGTTAAAAATCATTAAGTAACTGCAGTTATTGTTTTTTCACAATAAAGTGATCGTTACAAGAAAAGTGAAGACAAAAGCGGAAGAAGCAAAGGCTGCATTGGAGAATTAGGGCTGTTTTGGAGAGCTAAGGCTGCTTTTATGACTAAAGGCTGCAATGGAGAGCTAAGGCTGCTTTTTAAACAACGCCAAAATCTCCGAACTTGTACCTATAAGGATTCAAAAGTTCTGTTCGATGCCTTCGTAACCAGGGCATAATATTATGGTAGAAAATCTTACTTTTTGATAGCACGTGCCTCGAACACTTCAGAAAAAATCGTAATGACTTTATAATTTTTTCATACAAATTTCAAGAAGTCCCCTCGATTCCTCATAGACCTATCATCAGATCACCATTTTTGTGAAAATGGTACCAAAGTCGGATTAAACCCTATACAACAGCAAAAGATAATAATTTATGTGAAAATTGGTCCACAAACGACGAAGTTATGGTTGAACATAAAAAAATATATATACATACAGACGATCATATAACCTCCTCCTTTTTGGAAGTCGGTTAAAATACAGTATTTTACACAACGTTACGTAGAGTTAAAGTTTATTTATGACGTTGGCCACCCCCGATCAGGAGGGTGACTACTGACGTACATTTCGATAGGTTATCGAGGAAAGTATGATTGGACGCGTGCCAAGCTACTTTACGTCATACGTCAGTTGGACTGAAGAAACTAATAACTAATGCCCATTAACATACGTACAGAATTTGCAAACCTTTGAGAAAGGAAAACTCACTTCTGGGAGGTAGCTTAGTCACATCGATTTAGGAACTTTGTTGATAGTTATGAACTAGCAGCTGTTTCTACAGTTACAAGTTTTCATTCAGAATATGTTTATTATGCGTTTGCAAAACAAGCATATAATTTGAATATTTGCAGAAACAATATCTGATTTCCAGGCTTTTGCGATGGGTCGTTTCGATCAGGTTGCTATAATCTCACGGGAGTCTGTAATATTCTCTTTCGAATATACTTACCCCGATCCCATTATTTTAAAACGACATTAGAAATCAATATGCAATGTAACTTCGTTCGTTCGATCCGGTCGCGTTCCAAATCCATTGTGTTATTAGCCAAAAATGACAAACCACTCCACACGCTGTTACAAAGTTTGCATAACATGACATGAGTATAACTGTGTCAGAGCTGGGAATGTTTTAAACCACATAACTTCGCAATCTCTGCCCGCCATAATTGAATCCCATCAACTTCCTCCTCGCTTACCCGACCTCACCAGACGGCGTGTGTCAGCATGATTCTACTGATCGTGGGGCTATTTACACGTCGCGATCACGACACGACTGACACGATACGACATAGCAACGATAATTACGAAAATATTATATCACTGACGTAAAGTTGTTTCAAAATCATACAAAATTTTTAGAGGTTACTGTGAAAAGAAAAGTAGAGAGTTTAGGGAGGTATATAATATTATGGAGACGGGTAGGCGTTATAGCCCGGCCACACATTGTACGACATTTTTGATCAGAAACAGTTGAACGTCCACGCTGTCATTTTGTACTGAGCCGAGTGAGCTCTTACTCGCCGGAAGGATATTTCGGATAATGTGCGCGGAATTCAACTATTTCTGATCAGAATTCGGACAATGTGCGGCCGGGCTTAAAGTTGTAAAAGTAATTAGTCACTTATTTCAGATTTGACGTGTCTTAAAATATGTTTAAGTCTGAAGTTAATTCAATTACTTTCTGCCATGCACTGTAAAACTCTGGAACGAACTGTCACCAGCAGTATTTCCGAACCTATCCGACCTGCAAACCTTCAAGAAGAGAGCGCATTCCCTCTTAAAAGGCCGGCAACGCACCTGCAGCTCTTCTGATGTTGCGAGTGTCCATCAGGTGACCCGTTTGCTCGTTTGCCTCTTATTTAATAAAAAAGAAAAAAAAAAGCAAATCCTCGTTATTGGTTGATTAATTTTATAATTTTTTAAATTTGTCCATGAAGGTTTGAGTTATTTGCAATTTACGACTTTCTATTGAAATCATTATTATTAATAGGCAAATTGCAATTTTTTAAGTCGGTGCATTTACGTATGTTCTTTTCATTGACACCCTTACACTATTAGCCGTTTAACGAATATCAATACAGGGTATGTAATTGGATTTGTCACAGCTGCGGGGTGACATGGAGGATATTCCTCATGGGAGTGGGAACTACGCGATATGCACTTAAAACTACGTGTGATTCTTCAACCATTGAAATAAAGTTGGTGCCAAACGCAAACACTCCGTGAATCTTAATAATATGGCTATAAATATTTTGTAGATTTGGAAAGTAAATATGTCTGACTCTAAAGTAGTCTAAAGCATAACAAATACTTATTTTTTACCAAATAAGTTACATTTTATAAATAGAAAATCAATTGAAATGGTTTTAATTTTATTAACGTCCCTTGCTGTTGATTGTTTAAAAGAACAATATTATTATGTAACATGGCTTCTTCTTCACCAATACAAATTATTGATACGAGTGTAGGAGAGTACGATAGTATTTTACTATTAACATCCCTATTAAAATCCGAAATATTCTGTTAATTTCTAGTATTACAACTTCTTATTATCTACAATTTATTATTTTAATCAAGCGTAGTACACAGTTGCTTAAGATCGTTTTAAACTTCCGAAGTGCGGGCTTGTATAGAGCTAATGATAAAATCTGAGTAATTTTTCATTGTTAAAGTGTAAGGCCAGAGATTTATTGTTTCGGTTCTTTAATAAATGGATAATGGTTTAAAAACTGCTAAATCATAATGACTGTCCGCTCATCACTTCTATAGATATTTTACTTTTTCTGATATTTCACAAGACCTTTTAAAAAATAAATATTTTCTGGAAAAATGGTTGACAGTCAGTCATTGTTTAATTGTTCTTATTTGTAACGCTGCCAAAACGTTCCCCTAATTACAGTAAAATGTAGATCTATTTTGAATTAAAAATATTCCAACAAAAAAAATCTTAAGTAAAATGTTGTCTCGACGACCACAATATGAGGTTTACGCTGTGAAAAAGATATGAGATCTCATGTAGAGCCAAGCTTCTGAATCTACGCGGCCTAACTCTATACTGACCCTAACTTATACAAATTCTACAGACCAGTTAATATACAGATAAACAGATGATAACTGTAGACAAGTATACAGATACTTCCTACTCCTCCTATCTTCTTCTGATTAAATTCGTTGCGGATCCCAAGGCAGCTTTAGCATGTCCCTCGGGCTCCCTGAGATCGTATCAAAGGGTTTTCGTGGTTGGATACCGCTGTCGATCCTGGCGACACAGGAGATACAGTGGTGGGAATGTGTGGTGTGCTAAAGCCCGTTAAAAAATACCAGTAAATATGTATGGCTAAAATTGTGAAAGTCTCATATAAACCTCCACCCCATTTTAAGTTATAAATATTAGTTTATGAATTTTTTTGTTGGTTGTGTACTAAACTTAGATCACATACCAAATTTCAGCACTTCAGGAAGTAGCCGAACATTTTGATGATCATCAGTGTGTCAGTGACGAAATCGGTGTATTTTAGATATCAATAAAATCTAAATTATTAGAGATATTCCATTGACACTTTGTGTGTTTAATTAGTCTATTATTGAAATCTTATCCTGAGAATATGAACTACCGGCCTATATCCGAAACTTTTTCGTTTTCGCTTCGTTATAGAATCGCCGATCAAAATGTATGGAATTGACATAAGACGAGTCAAACGTCAACGTCATAATATTAACGAACGCTTATGTCAATTCCATACATTTTCATCGGCGATTCTATAACGAAGCGAAAACGAAAACATTTTGGCTCACCCACCCCCCTGGTACAACGGAAACTCTATGATGAGGGGAAAAAAACGACGAAACACTTCGAGAAAAGGTAGGTAGTGCCCTTGCGCTTCACTTGGTTCGTCTCGGCGTTAGTGGCGACTGGCGATGCTATCATCACTGTGTCTCCTTGTACTAGGGCCCTTAATTTGCGAAATATGATCACTTACCATGACATCTATTCTCGTATTATATCCTGTCTATAGCGGTTATTGACCTCCTATCAAAAAATTGTCATAATAATGTCAGCGTTTTCTATACAAACGATTGACCATAATTAAAGTGACAGATGTTTTCAGTCTAAGGGCGATATGATATCGTATTTTGCATACTCGACTTAAAATCGGTCTGAAGTAATATCACTTCTAATTCATAAGGTTAGGTTCAAAAGTTGAAATTATCATTCCTAAGAGTTATCAAGAGGTTTTCCAAGGAATCTATATTATTAATCTGTGATAGGATGTTTTCCGAGGAATATTATACAATACTCTTTATAAGAGTTCAATTAACTAAATCCAATGCGAGCACTTTTCATATTATATAGCTCCTACACTAAAAAGTTCAATAAAGTTTTTTTTTTTCCTTTTTAGTCTAGGAGCTCTAATAACCACTGGGGACACCTTCATTCATTTTGACTATATACTGACATAATATTTTGAACTTGAAAAAATGTTCATACATCACGTAACGTAATTATATCGAGGAATTTAAACTCCATATTTTAAAAACAAATTAAACTAACGAAGCGAGAGACCATTTTTAGGGTTCCGTAGCCAAAATGGCAAAAAAGGAACCCTTATAGATTCGTCATGTCTGTCTGTCTGTCTGTATGTATGTCTGTCCGTCCGTATGTCACAGCCAAAAATCATATTGAGGTTTCTCATATCATATTTTTCTAACCTGAATAGTTTGCAAGAGAGACTCTTCCAAAGTGGTAAAATGTGTGTCCCCCCCCCTCTAATTTCTAAAGTAGGGGCATGATAATTCTAAAAAAAATATATGATGTAGATTACTATAGAAACTACCAATGAAAATTGGTTTGAACGAGATCTAGCCAGTAGTTTTTTTTATACGTCATAAATGGTAAACCTTAATCTAAATTTCATTAAATCGACTGAAATATAAAAATAAATCAAAAACCTTTTAATTTCATAAAAATAAACCTTATTGCTGCTGCGGAACCCTTCATGGGCGAGTCCAACTCGCACTTGGCCGCTTTTTTACATTTAAATTTTACAGCTTCATTTACAATCTCCCGGCGGTGGACGTTAAGTTTTGCATACGAACACCGAATGAAAAACACAAAGGGTATAAAATATGATTTATAATATTGTGAAGTCGATTGTTCGGGGGATTCATTCATTTTTCAATTTAATTCATGCTACCTTGGCTCGGGTTTACCTATAGTATAAAATATTACCATTTTCCATATTATATTTTTATGCTTAAAAAATGATATTATGTAGTGATCAGCCAGATATCCAATAAAAATCAATTTTACTTCAAATTAAGTAATACTATAATATCCGATTTCTGATTTTTTTA
This sequence comes from Plebejus argus, assembly GCA_905404155.3. Taxonomy (NCBI): domain Eukaryota; kingdom Metazoa; phylum Arthropoda; class Insecta; order Lepidoptera; family Lycaenidae; genus Plebejus; species Plebejus argus. The sequence goes on from FR989933.1 coordinate 9,027,339, forward strand.
TTAGGAGTTCATCTTTTTATTAGCGCTTTTAGCTATCGTCAAAATATTATGAACTAATCCTCAACGGTTTTGAAAATATCAACTTATTTCAATATGCCTCTGAACCGCGAAGCGCTGCTACTGCCTTTGAAACCTGGTATAAAAATAATGTTTAGGTAGGTACCTAATACCTATTTATGTAGTGAAGCATTCAAACTTGGTGAAGAAATGTTCAGGTAAGTATTTAAAAAATTTAAGATTTATTCATATTCGGTCCTATGTAAACTAACTAATAACATGAAGTGGCTTCGTTAAACACAGAAAACACAAAGGTAAACAAACGGCTGGGGAGGGCGAGGGAAACCTCAAATGTTACGAAAATCGCGTCAAAATAACCACGGACATTTTTTTCACCCCTACAATTTCATCGAGAAAAACATCGTATTTTGTCATAGAAATGTATAGTAAACTGGATTTTAAAGCATTGTAATTTCTTATATATTATATTTGCTGGAATTATTAAGGAGGTATTAAAATATTATTCACTTATATTTTGTATAAGCTTTATGTGTGCAAAATTGCCACGTTTTTATATTTTTTGTAAAAAGATGTACAGCGTTTTTTAGCGTACCTATTTATTTAAACATGTGATACATCTGCAATTGTATTCGCAATGGACTATTATATTAATGGACTATTATAACATTTCAGCTCAAGCTGTGTTTGCTATAAATCAATTTCTGCGATCAACAACGTAACAACTATTCGAGTCTTAGTATTCCAGTCTGGGCTTACGGCTATTGGAGTCTTATATAATAAGGGGGTGATCGTCTAGCGATACGACTTGTCTATAAGTCGGATTAACGTGCCCAAAGGGTAGAAATAAAAAATTTGGTGCAAGTCTAAATCACTTGTAGGTTTTTGGTTGACACTTGTCTACCCCACGAAATCACAACATTTTCTTTCGCCGCGTCAGTTCTTCTCGCCGGGCTAGTTCCCGAACCGGTGGTAGGCATCATTGTAGTCTCGACGTTCAAAAAAGTGTATCTTGATTCTTAATAAAAAAAATTAATGAAAATTATTTTTAATCAAAGTTTGATTTGAGTGTGAACTGATTAAAAAGAAATATCATTCTGTTTAATTTTTTTAAGCCAAATCTTACGATAAGGCTTGTCCGTATCGCCTGATCAACATGTCGAAAGCTTAAAAACTGTGGAGTTTTGTCCCATACAAATCCCAAAAAATTACAAGCGCTCCAGCGTCACGAATTTGTCCATACAAAAGTAAAAATAAAGTAACTCTTTTAGCTCTGCCACTTTCATAGTATTATCACTTAGTTTTGTTTCAATCTGTATAAGATGTGAAAAAAATTGAAAACCTGTAAATTGAGCTGCAAAACAACGAATTTATTTATTTGCTCCTAGGTGTTGACTTTCAAAGGTTTCAAAGGGATTCTTGTTATTAAGACGTGAATGGTCTTTATATCTTGTTTATACGTGTTTGTCAGAACGTCAGTTATTGAATAACGTTACGTATTATGTTACGACTAAAATCTCCCTAAAAGCCGTTCGGAGTAAATAACAACATCATATTTGCAAGTTGAATCTTTTCAGCACCAACAACTCTACTAAACGACTTAACTATTATCTAGGTTTGAGGTGTGTACATACTGGAGACTAGCCGATACAAAATAATTATAGTTTCTAAGAAAAGTGGCTGTGACATACGGACGGACAGACATGACGAATCTATAAGGGTTCCGTTATTTGCCATTTGGCTACAGAACCCTAAAAAGGACATGATTATATTATATAAAACAAAAGTAGGTAATACTAATAACACACCCTAAAGACGTATTATATTATATACTTTAGGGTGTGTACGTGTTCCTTGTAGAGAGTTCACTGTGAAAGTGGCAGCGCTGAAAGACAAAAATTTTTTTTCACTTTTCTATGGGCAAGGGCCCAAGCGTCATGAGTTTCCCCATACGAAATTGAAAAAAAATTTGGTCTTTTAGGGCTGCCACTTTCACACTCTCTACAAGGAATACGTACACAACCTAAACTATTATCACTTATTTTTGTTACACCCTGTATAAGGTGCATTGGAACCAGGCTATTAATATTTTTATAGTTGCTTCATATTGATTTGTATGGTGTAGCAGCATAAATAACATCGAACCAAAAATCCATCAGCATTTCCTGTTATTTATTTTTTAAGCCACTGTATAGCTTTTATCACGGGCTTTGAGCGTGGCGACAGAATCAAGAAAATCCATAACTAAAAAACTTAAGGCTTTGTGCACATCTGTATCATATTGATCGCGTATCAGATCTCCGTCGCGTAGCATCGAAGCGTATCATGATCGCTAGTGTGGACGCTAAATGATCGCGATCATCGTGTACATTTCTAGTGATCATGATACGCTTCGATGCTACGCGACGGATATATACGCGATTATGATACAGATGTGTCCACATAGCCTTACACGCCCAACTCCGACCAGCACACGGTCGGTGCGGCGTTGCCAGACTTCAGCACGGTGTTTGTGTGCGTCCGACTATAAGTATGCGAATTATGATTGCACAAGTTGATGAAAAACGCTATGCAATTATTGCATAGCGTTTTTCATCAACTATTATAGCTTTACCGCAGTAGTTCCCAAGTGACTCACGTATTTTTTTTTAAATTTGGCCATGTAGGCCTACAGTCACAGAAATAAATCAAGATAGAAAGGCCACACGCGTCCGTTGCTAAGGAATCGCGCGTGTCAATTTTTGCTTTGCTTTTAGTTAGAACAAATAACTTACCCGTGGAAAGAAATACCTCCTTTTAACCGATTTACTTTCGTACTTCTGTTTTTACTATTAGATACTGCACAATGAGGCATTTTTACACAACCCCTCCGGTGTAATCAAGTCGAGACGTGCACGCTGACTGAATAAACGTTCAACGAATTTTGCCCACTTGTGCAAGTTTGAAACACGCGTACTCCACCCGCTTAGCCGTTCTATCTTGATTTATTTCTGTGCCTACAATAATAATTATTAATTATAATATAACTGACAGCGCGTACGGAGCTTATGGAGCGATTACGAATAGTGTTTCAAAGAAGTAAACGCGCCTCCTTGGAACAAAAGTCGAGGGCAGACAAAACTAAACATTTTAAAAACGTACAGTATCCATAATGTACTTAGATAAAGTATTATTTCACTTTAAAAATTCGCAGTGTAATACATAATCTAACACTATTTCTTGTTGGCAGCGAAACAGCTACATTCATCATAGAGGTGTCACGAATGTCGTCTGTCTAGTGTGTACGGGCCTTAAACCGTTAAAACTACGTAACTGTTATTGCTGCACGTGCAGTCTACGTGATATCGCCTTTATAGTTATGTAAAGTGGACTAGACCAATGTAAAGTTTTCTTTCATTTACTTATGGTTTATCTGCAGCTTCGTTTGTGTAATTTAGGTGTTTCGTTTAGGGAAAGATTAGTTTAATATTAACGATTCATGTTTTTTAATATTATATTTAACTCATGTTTATGGCTGTTGTTACCGTAAAATGTAACACGATGTAAATGAAATCTCCATTGTTCTAAGGTTATATATAAGTATTTTTTTAGTATTTATTGTTATAACATTACAGAAATACACAATCTGTGAAAATTTCAAGTCTAGCTATAGCGGTTCTTAAGGTATAGCCTGGAGACAGGATGGATCTTAGACAAATGGACATACATTGAAGTTTCAATAATACTTTATACCCTTTGGGCACGAAATAAAAAACAAAACCAAAACGTTTAAATGTAACTGAGTTTAAATACTTTCAGTTTGTATGCGTAATTATAACGTAACAAGTAACATTCACAGGAATATTTTCTAAGTAATTACCTCCGCTACTGTAGGTATTGTTATTAATTGCTCCCTTTACGTTCTCCCTGGAATACAGAAATATTACGTTGTTCTTTATGTAGTATTAAAATATATCAGGTGACGCCCGCAACTCCGTTTCGCCAAAACTGGTTTATCGCAAAGGAACCGTACATTTTTCCGGGATAACTATCCTATGTCCTTTCTCAGGACTCAGAGTATCTGCGTGCCAAATTTCAGCAAAATCTGTTCAGCAGTTTGGGCGTGAAGAGGTAACAGACTGACAGTCAGACAGACACACTTTCGCATTTTACTATTTGCTTATAAGTTATAACATACTTCGCCAAAACTCGTTTATCGCATAGGAACCGTACATTTTCCCGGGATAACTATCCTATGTCCTTTCTCGGGACTTAAAGTACCTCATTGCCAAATTTTAGCAAAATCGGTTCATTGGTTTGAGCGTGAAGAGATAACAGCGAACAGAAAGATAGACAGACGGACAGATAGACATACACACTTTTGCATTTATAATATTATTAATATCCAGGATTACATTTGAAGGTTAAGATGCTATGAACTTTGAGGGCAGACAGGGTATTGGTCTGACCGAAATTGACAGTATGGAGTAACGACAATAATTATAACTCGAGGACTGACGTCATCCAGACAAATTCATTTTACGTAGGCGAATACATTCTATAGGCTTTATTAGAAAATTAATTAATTAAATTGTAGTTAAATATAGAACCTGATTATAATTTAACACGGGTAGAGTTAGGTTATAATCAGAATAGCTTTTTACACAATTTTAAGTAACTAATATTATGATTATAGTTTTTTATCTGCCTTGCTTCAAAGCTAAAGTTTTTACACAAACCCTCAAACTAATAGTATAAAAATATTTTTTTACTGAGCCACAGGGGTCGTCACAATGAGTAAACACATTTTGACGACCCCTGTGGTTTGATGGTTGAGTGTGTGGCAGCTCAAGCCGGGGGTCGCGGATACGAATCCCGCCACTTTCTGATAAAGTACCCAATAGGTTATTCACAATTTTTTTGCCAGATTCTCCTTACTTGATGTGTCAAGGTAAGTGGTGAATCCGTTCATCGCATGGAAACTGTTCATTTTGCCGCACCAGGAAAGTTCATTTAGCTTTTGCCGGAAGTGAACGTGTATAATATTATGTCACATACTACATTTCAGAAAATCTGTTAAGCGGTGTAAAAAGGTAGACAGAGCCCGTTGCACCAATTCATTTATCGAACCGTATATTTTCTCCGGGATAAAAAGTACTCTATGTCCTGTCATGGGACTGTAATTAAGTATTTTCATATCAAATTTCAACAAATTCGGTAACATACTGACCGACACACTTTCACTTTTATAATATTAGCCTGGATTAGTATGGAAAATTGAACCCCTCATGAATAACAAATTATATTCTGTTATAATTAATTACAAACCCTCTAATTACATAATTACGTGAATGAACTAACCATGTGAATGATTAAATAGATACAGCCTTTATATTATATCTATTGATGTCCCTACAGAATGCGGAGCAAAATGTGAAAAATCTGTGGTAAAACTTTTTTAATTTATAAGTTTCTAATGGAAGACGAGAGTGGAAGCACACGATAAGTAACAGTAAAAGAATTGCCGTTTTTTACATAAATGGAGGCGTCAGGACTGGAAAATGATTTGAAATAAAAGAACTATAACATTTTGTGTGTAGCTAGATAATTACATTAGCCAGGTGATGAAGAAATAAAACAAAAAGACACTAATGGCTGTTAGTAATAATATTAGGAGGGCAGTCATACGAAGTGTACCTTGTTGTTATGTCAAATAAATAAAAATAAAATGTTTCGTTTTAGAATTGGTAAGAAACTAACACCATTAACGTTGTCCTGCCTCATACCTACTACCAGATAATTAACCGGGTGAGATAAGAACGATGAAAATGAAAAAGATGTTTAATTCATTGTTTTTATTGAGCTGAAGGTAGTTAAAAAGCGAATTAAAAGAACAAGCTCATCAAATTCAAGTGTACCGGAACGAGGTCATAAATATTAAGAGTTCACCTGGAATTTATAAATGTAAAGCCTCAAGTTACTTAAGTATCCCCAATCCCCTCGGCTTGGAAAATTATTCATGATTTGTTCAGTTCTGTCTTTTCATGTTATTCGCCTTTTATGTTATTGGTTTTCTTTAAAAGCGGTAACCTCGTTTCTAGCCACATTTAGCTTGTGTTACAGCGCTCCGTGAATGTGTTATGTATTTGGCGACACATTTAATACGAATCCTTTTAATATGAGCGATAATGTTTGTGTTTGAGTACAGCATTGGATAAAGGGAACCTACAAAGGCAGGAGGGACAACTAGTTGCATAATTTCTTACGGCCGCAGTCCATACTCAGAAATAGTTCTTTTTTCATGTCACTCAAAATCAGTTCATGTCAAAATATTCATTAAATTGATAATAAGCAAATATTATATACATTCTGTACTATGACGTCAGAAATGGTAAAATTGAGCTACATGTGGCACTGAACCACTGAAACTGAACTGAAAAAAGTTCTGTAGCTATTGCAGCTATTATGGATCAAAGGCTGGGATTAATTATTCGCATCGTTGTTGATCGTAGAGCCACTACGTCGTAGACGTGCTACGCCGCTTCTGCTACGAGATTTTTAGCTCTCTGTAACACACAGCTAAAGATAGCGAGTCCCTAGACCTACAATAATATTGAACAAAATTTTATTGAACAACTTGGTAATAAAGGTGCCGGTTGGCATCGGACGACATAAAGCAACCGCAGACAACGTGTCGTCGCGAAACTACTGGTTTCTATGTAATTCTATGAGATACCCTTCGCAGCAGCTAGCGACGCGAAGCTAGCGACACTTATTCATAGAACATAGAAACCTGTAGTGTCGCGACGACATGTCGTCTGCTGCAACTTCATGTAGCCGGCTTCCAACTTGTACCTTTAGATTGAAAGGCGGGCGCGTTCAATGTAAATCGTAGACGGTCGGTATTGAACTTGCATTGTCTAGGGGCCCGCTTACTGTTTAAATACTAATGTGCTGCCTTTAATTAAATCTGAAGTCACCTGTCAATTGTCATACATTATTAGGATTTGGCTGCATGCATACAAACCGGAATCATAAAATATATTATAGTCCCAGCATTTTCTTGGAGAATTTTCTTTCAGTTCTCTTTCATTAGCGTCATTGGTGTTAAATTGACCGTGAAGCATGACTATTCTTCGTCGCAATGTCCTGATGCGAAAATGAAAGGATTCGTCTCTGTATAGCCAATAAAAATCACTGACCGAAAATTTCATAACACTACCCTACTGCCACAGGGTAGACTTAATAGGCAGTGGTTGCACAGAATATCAAATATACATTTTCGTATATAGAAATAAACATCAATGAAAAAATAATAAAGCTTTGTTCAAGCCTACGCGGCCAAAGCGACTGCGAAGCGGGAGCGTCTGCAACGACTGTTACAGTCGTTGCAGACGCTCCCGCGTAATCGTGGGCCTATAGCCGAAACTTTTTCGTTATCGCTTCATTATAGAATCGCCGATCAAAATGTATGGAATTGACATAAGACGAGTCGAACGTCAACGTCATATTAACGAACGCTTATGTCAATTCCATACATTTTGATCGGCGATTCTATAACGAAGCGATAACGAATTCGTCTTGACTCAGGCCCCTGGTGTGCACACCAGTTTTGCGTTGCAACTTGCAGACGCTCCCGTCCCACGTCCCGCATTACTGACGCGTAGGTTTGACCGAATCCTAAATGTTTTCACTGCTACAAGCACACATTGCACATATTTTGGCAGTATGACTCGATTTGTAAGCATCCGCCCGGACGTGCGGTTTGGCGTCTACACTGCGAGATCACAAGCAATAATTGTATGTAAGCGACCGCGCCGCTATTTTTTTGTCCGCGAAACTGGTTTGTCCTGAAACCCGATTTCAGGACAAACCAGTTTTGCCTCTAGGCTCAACTAGTTCTTCATATACGCGATATGATTAACTAATATAGCCTAGTCCAAACTAATTATTTGTCCTAAGCCCGATAGGATAGACCTTTTTTTTTTTTTTTTTTCCCGGAGGGGGAAATGCATTACGCATACCACCCAGGCGCAGGGGGCGACCCGAGCGGTGATGTGGGACTCCCGTGGCTAATGAGACCACGGTATACCCACTAAAACCCCCCCCATCTTCCGCCACGCCGCCTTTTGACGGGGCCACGGGAACGATACACACATCCGCGACCCCGCCAGCGGTCCGAAGACTCCACGATGGGCGCACAACACGTGCGCCCTCCTCCTCGGCCCCCACCAGGGCTGTAGCAGACGCCCCCCGAGTCTGCTACTTGGAGGCCATGTGGCAGATCAGGTCTGTGGCTCTGCCACCGATAGGATAGACCTGTTTAGGCTAGGCCATACTAGTTGATCATACTGTATCTAACAAATATTAATAAGTGTTTTTTTACTGTTTAGACTAGGCCCAACCAGTTGATCCTAGAGTGTGCGTATTGATATTAGGATCAACTAGTTTAGAAGACAGAAACCGGTGGCGACAAATTATAGCTCGAGGGAGTCCGTTACCATGATCGAAAATGGTTTGACAGGTTGGCTGAAAGGCGTGTCAAAACTAGCTCTAGCGATAATTCACAACTTTATCCATCAAACAACGCTCTCTTGTGCACAAATTTTAGACGGTCTTGTCGATCGAGAATTGGACTCTATAGTCATCAAAAGTAGTGTATGAAACAAAAGTTTGCAGTCTGCACCCATAATATGAACCCTACCTAAATCATCAGTAATTGATGAAGAGGTCAATGTTGATGAATGGTGGTCAGCCTCTAATGTAAAAGTGTATCTGTGCGAAAGCTTCATTGTGACTACTTCTTTGTATGTACTTTGTCTGTTTTACTGCGACAGCTAAATACCTTCTGTGTTACTGTTATGCTATGCTATGGCTAATATAAAGATTAAAGTAGACGTTTTGTGAAGAAACTAGCAGCGTTACTCGCCATACCTCAGTGTTTCTTTAAAGTTTGTGAAAATGCCAACTTTAAAAGAAAATAATTTTATTTAAGTTACAACTTTTCTTAATTTTGTAGAGAACAAAAGTTGTTTGCCTGAGAGAAATTGCTTTACCGTTTTTTTTCTCTTATCATTTCTTTGATTTAAGATACCTACTTTATAGCTGACTATCGTCAGAATTAAATCTGGTTGTATTATTAAAAGCTACGTAGAGACTAGACTAGAGTACAATATTATAATAGTTGATTTCATTGTCCAGTTTAAATTTTACATTTACACATGGTCCATTACTCCTATACTTACCATAATTCTTTAAAACAGCCAGTCATAACTTAAATTCAACGTTCTGTAAAAACTAAAACATCTGAAAATTAAACTCTACATTTTAACCCTCCAGGCGAGATGGTATAAGATCCAGAGGATTCTTTGTCAACATTAGCGTATTGGCTAGTTATATCGCGATTACAGAAAGGATTAACTATACACTATCCAACTTTGCAATGTTTCTCAGTTTTCTAACAATATTAAGGTATCTTCCTCAGACTAAATAAAAACTCGAGACAGAGCGCTGCGAAAAACAAAGTGAAGCAGGTTTTCTAAACATGTGTGCGCGCCGCGCACTGTATGGGCTAGTGTCGCAATGTTATTCAAATTACCCTAAAATCGATGAAATAAATATAATATAATATTTATACCCTTTCATAATTCACAGCTCGGCATTTTGAAGTGTTTACAAATTATTTTCTAAACGCGTGCTGCTGTCATGAGTCGCGATATATACGACGAAAACTGGCGTACTTTCGTTTTGCGTATGTGGGCGTAAGCGTGTACATACACAGCTGGCGTACTTTCGATCGGCTTCACTTTGTTGTTCGCAGCGCTCTGTCTTGAATTTTTATTTGGTTTGAGGTATTATTTGTGAAGACAAAGCATACGTTATTCTAGCAGTTATAAGCGAGGCCACACTGCTTTCTTGCGCTGCGGCACATTGCTTTGCCGCAAGGGAATTTTGTGCTGCGTCGCAGTAACGCACGTCATTACGAGTATAATGCAAACCGGTAATAGGGCAATGTGCAAGGCCGCGTAGGGGTCAATTCAGACCGCAACTCTACGAGGCGAGGCGCGGCGCGGCATAAAGTAAGGATTTGACAGATTTCAATTGCGTGAGACGTATTGCGAATCTGCCAAATTCAAATAAATTGAGAAATGCATCTACTCGTTGCGGTCGAATCAACCCTAACCATCAAACATGGTGCGGCGTAGTCAACGAGCCACGACACGACGCCGCCCGGTGCGTCTATTCACCCCACTGTTCATCTTGCTTTATTTACACAGATTAAAAGTATTTTCATATTATGTCTTGTTTATGTTTGGAACGCAGTTTTTGTTCAAAAGTTTCACCCTGAATAGGGACGCGTCGTTCCACCATATTGTGACGGTGGCGACGTCGCACTATATTTGATGGGGTATAGGGATGCGCTGTTATTCCCTTCGAACTGTCCTGTTCATCATTTCGTGAATACCCTACGACCGACGACGCATACCATTAATGTATCATACCATGAAACACGTTGGACACACTCCCTCATCCTCGGCAGTCTACCTATTATTGCCGTCTTAGATCTTATAATAATACATTGAATATTTGGATTTTCTGAAGTAGAAGAAGAAGTAGTTTTAAGAAGCCTCACCTTCTCAAGTAAGGTCAGAGCGGCATAACTGCGACGACTCAACGTAACTTAAAGAAGCAATATGGCCTAGCTCTTGTCGGTTTTCGGCACGAGGCCGTTTAGTACAACGCTAATCCACATTAAGCAACATAAGCAAGATAACATTATTATTCTATATAAATTTATTGTAGTATTAGAATAACCGAATTCTAACTCAGCAGTCACAAAAAATATTACAAGTATGTTAAACATTAGTTATTTGAATATTATTGACTATACTTTACTTTCATAATAAATTATGATAATAATAAAAAATTGTTCAATCGTCATTTTCGGCACCGGTCATACATCAAGGAAGGGGTAATCAAAATCAAAATATTTATTTCTAAATAGGTTAACAAAGTTAACACTTTTAGAACGTCTACATGAGGCCTACCACCGGTTCGGGAACTAACCCGGCGAGAAGAACCGCGGCGGTAATGAATATAGACCGTAATATTTTGTCAACACTCGTCCTAAGTTATAATACAATTATTTACCCAGCTAATAAGCATAACTTCTAAACCATGGTATAAAAGAGAGTTCATAATAATTAACACTATTAATTAATACATAATATTTGCTTCAAATTGATGATATAGCGAAGGAACTCGACTCTCGATTACGCAGCTTAATAAGCAATATAAGCTAATACTTAACAATGTACAGTGTACAGGTAATTCCGGCGTAACAATAAACTTAGCTCGTTTATCCATCAAAACTGTTATTCCGTGGAATAACAATGTTTGTCTTGGCTAATTGCTGAGAATTTGTTCGCGACAAAGGTTTGCCCGAATCGACGGCAAATAATTAAGTTTGGTTTAATTAACCATCAATTACATTAAAAACAGCTGCGATATCTGCGATGTTGTTTAGCCGTTATTTCTAGAGTTTGAAATTAGATAACTATACTAATTATATAGATATCTTTATTAGACAAAATAACTGAGTCGTTTTTAGTGAAATAATAAATTGATATACAGTGTGAAATTTTAATGGTTGTTTTCCCGCAGTAAAATGATTCTATCTTAGTAGTACAATAGATTTGTAAAGTTTTTTTTGTTCAAATCAAATAAAAAAAATTCGGACGGGTCCATAGTAACTCGCGCATATCGGCATAAAGTTTCCATAGTACGTCATACAAAATATTTTTTATTTTCAAGAAATAACATGCATGGTTCGATAGTAATGCTATAGTAAATCGTTCTGCTGCGGGAAAACAACCACTAAAATTTCACGTTGTAGTATAATTTTTATCCTAATGAAAAATTCCACGTTGTTAGCTAATTCCAAGTAAATTTTTGGACAAAATCTAGTTATCCCTAAAAGGATCACAATATAATTTCATATTGTATTTTACAGCATATTAAGTTTTACAGGCACCGTTGCATCCTCATACACAAAATCGCAATTTCGAGAGCTCAAAGTTTTTGCTAGCATATAAGATAAAGTTTAAATTACTGTCATGAAACTAGAACGAGATTAAAAATATATTTATAAACTGAAGAAAACTGTTATTCTAAACTACCAAGTTGCCGATTGTACAAAATTTTAATTAAAAAGTTTACGTCGCGAAGATGTGGTAGAACAATACAATAATATGGTAAGTATAGCGTTAGAAGAATTTGTTTCAAACAGTATATTAATTTATATGAGAGTAATTTTATCATCATGCGAATTTATCGTAGGCATAATATGGAGGACCTATGTAATATGATAGAGCCATTTATAAAGTGACCAAATCATGTAGGCCATATTTTTTAAGGGACGTAAATATTGAAAATTGGATAAACATGATCGATGTTTATTTGTGCGTACATTTTACGGCGTACCACAAATCTTATTACCTAATCGAAAATTTCTAGTAACGACGAAGTTATTCAAAGACGAAAGAATCCTATCAAAAGTTTAATTTCAAGTTTGTCGGGGATTCAAACACAGTTTTTATTGGCTTCACGGTTGATTTTCTTGAAACATGGCGGGGACTAGAGATTTTTTTTCGTTTATGCAACCAATATTATTTGATAAGCAGCTCTAAGAATTTATTGATAGTATCTATGATATTATATTTTTATTAGCTGCACCTTATTTTCACTGTACAATGCAATGCAAAATAGTTACACAATATTATATTGCTTGCTCATAAGACTTGCTTCCGTGTTGAGCGAGTTTACTTTGATGCTGAGTTACGATCCCTACGATTCTGTAAGTGTTTTTTGTTTTTTTTTATTTTTGTCTTAAATGTACTAAGTTATTTTATATCCCTAGTATGTTTTATAGGGGGATTTAAGGGTTCTGTAGCCAAATTGAACCCTAATTGACTCGTCATGTCTTTCTGTCTGTGATTAGCATATAATATTTTACAATCTTTTTACATCCCGTGTATGAACTTCGCTGGACATACGTCAAGACATGTCAAGATGGATGATAAAAATACTGAATACAGGGCTTTATTTCTTATTTTATGATGATACTGTTGGCTTCTAGTATCGCACAAGTTGAGTTGACAGTTTGGCTGGGATTTCTGGGATTGCGCTCAGTCGACCGCGTACTCACGTGCGCAGCTGCTCACACCGACTAGAATAAATCACCTTTAACTCTTTGTTGGCAGAAGAGCAATACGAAATCCGAAACGTCTTTCCGGACAATAAACCTTCAGAATAGTGAAGCAGGTAAACGATACCTTGTATCCGCACTCGTAATATAAATGCAAAATTGGATCAGTTTGTCTGTTAACTCGCCATTCTTAAAAATATAATTTTGATGTACTTTGTATCCTTTTTAGATTTTCTTGTGGCAAAATGTACGATTGCCACATGGTATAGAATACGGATGTAAAATTTTTTGCCGTCAGTGGTGGCACCGAGAACAATATTGCAATTGAGACTGGAGTCGGGATTTTAAAATATATCTTTTAAATCCTGGGTAGTGAAGCAAGCGCTGTTTCACGCCGGTTTTCTGTGAGGACGTGGTATTTCTCCAGTCGAGCCGGCCCATTCGTGCCGAAGCATGGCTCTCCCACGTCAAAAGTAAATAATTTTAATCAGTTGCCTAAAGTATGTAAATAATTTTAATCTAGTATTTCGTCTTTCCTCTAAAAGTGTAGAATATCGTTTTTCATCACAGATTTTCTATATAATATTGCTCATGTTTTTCATCAAACGATTATTATTTTAAGTACCTGATTGATCATTGTCATAGAAATAAATACTTATTTTCGGTACACCTTAGGTACTTTGAAGTTAAGAACTTAACATTTTCTTGTATTCTTTAAGTTTAATAATAAATATATTCTATTCTATAAATATTCAAGTTTCTAATCATTGAAACCTCTCTGAGTTAGGCCACAAGAAGATTTAAAATTCTAAAACGTTGAAATATTAGACAGCCGCGGATGTTTGTGTAAAAACGAACCTATTCATTTACAAAATATATCGCCCAATGCTTTTACTTTAATGAATATTTGATATGAGTTCAATGGCTATAAGCTTTATGATACTATCTACATAATGCTAAGAACGAAAAAGGACTCAACCCAAAAAGTAAATATTTTTGGGTAGTGTCCCTTATAAGTTATAAATACGGACCACCCGTGACTACCGCCGCTGGGAAATAGCCGAAAATCGGGATTAATAAAAGTGCTTCTTGACAACGTAAACTTAAGACATCTGAAAAACTATACAAAATAAATTGTAAGCTTCTTATTTATTTACTAATCTAAATATATAAAACTCAAAGGTGACTGACTGACATGGTGATCTATCAACGCACAGCCCAAACCACTGGACGGATCGGGCTGAAATTAACATACAGGTAGATGTTATGACGTAGGCATCCGCTAAAAAAGGAATATGATAAATTCCAACCGCAAGGGGTTAAAATAGGGCATGAAAGTTTGTATGAAATAATACTTCTTAACGCGTGCGAAGCCTCGGTTGCAGCTGAATGGAGCCTGTCGACCTTCGAAAACTCAATTCTGCTAATCGAATACTTTATTTTCTCATTAATTTTTTCTATGCATCTTATGGGTTATAAATATAATGTCCGAAATCACAACCAGAAGTGAGGTCATAATTTTGCAGGCGGCCAAAATCGGTCATTTTTAGGGGTGTCGACCTTGAGTTTGGTTTCTCGATCTATATTCAAATAATCGGCCCTAAAAATGGTTTATGTATCTGATCCGTAGGACTTTTATACGGCCGGCTCTCAGACTATAACATAAGTTTGACGTGGGAGAGCCATGCTGACGTGGGAGAGCCATGCTTCGGCATGAATGGGCCGGCCCTACCGGAGAAATACCACATCCTCACAAAATAACGGCGTGAAACAGCGCTTGCGCTGTTATTCGCCGAGTGAGTGAGTTTACCGAAGGCCCAATCCCCTACCCTATTCCCTTCCCATCCCTACCCTCCCCTATTAACCTATTCCCTCTTAAAAGGCCGGCAACGCACCCGCAGTTCTTCTGATGCTGCGAGTGTCCATGGGCGACGGAAGTTGCTTTCCATCAGGTGACCCGTTTGCTCGTTTGCCCCCTTATTTCATTAAAAAAAGTGAATACCAATATTATCGTTCTTTTTCGTTCGTCATTAAAATTGTACGGAGTTCAGATGCATACCTTAGTTTAATATTAAACAGCTTAAAAGGTTCTGCACTGACCTTAAAAAGCTACTCACTTTAAAAGCTTTATTACAGTTGATATTTTTTCCATTCCTAAGTGAAAACGAAGCAGTACATAATCTTAAATATAATATAAAACTCAAAGGTGACTGACTGACTGGTGATCTATCAACGCACAGCCCAAACCACTGGCCATTTGGCATGCAGGTAGATCTTATGATGTACGCATCCGATAAGAAAGGATTTTGATCAATCCCACCCCCAAGGGGATAAAATAGGGGATGAATGTTTGTATATAATAATACTTCTTAACGAAAGCAAAGCCGCGGGCAATAGCTCGTACCCAAATAGACACCGATCTATAAACATGTCCATCTGCGTATCAATTCTAATATGTTTTTTTTAATGTTATTTTTTGTTTCTTATATGCTTACTAGCTGTCCCGGCAAACGTTGTTTTGCCATTTAAAGTATATTTTCTACATCATCAGTTGATACATGTTTTACCCCTCAAAATTTTATACACCATATTATGTTAAGTTGGAAGAAGATAAATATATCTGCGAAAACCACATTCAAATCGGATCAGTATTTTTCGTGTGATGCTGGAACAAACATACAGACAGACAGAAAGAGTGACAGACAGACAGACAGACAAAAAACTAACAACATTTTTGGCTTCTATAGCGATGTAGTGACAAAGGTATAATTTCGGGTGTCATTTCATATCTTCTAAGTACAGAATTTTCATATTTTCTACAACAGAATATTGTCTTCCCCGCACGCGCTTTGGTGACGCCCACTATCGTAATATTTCAATTTCGCCATAATTTCAAAACCAAACGTCCAATTTTAATCATTCAAAGACCAAATATTATCTACATAAACTTTACTTAGTGATAAAATAATTTATTTTGATAAGGATTAATAGCGTGAGTAAAATATATCCGTTTTAATGTAGTCCAAAGAAAATTCAGCATTTTTAAATAAATAAATGGTTATTGTGCCTCACTCGACATAGATAGTTATAGTGTGTCGCGGACTTTATTGTAGATATTTATAAGATCTACAATTACTTAGAACATTTTATGGTTCTATCTTTTATAGTTTAGGCAGCGTACGCAAAATAAGTAACTTTTCTAGCTGATTTTTTACACCTTGCGTCCGAAAAACTCAAATATCTTACGGAACCCTACTTTTTTCCAAAATAAAATGTAGCCTATGTTCAGCAGAAATAATGTAAGATTCCAATAGCAAAAGAATTTTTCAAATCGGTCCAGTAGTTTCGGAGCCTATTCGACTCAAACAAACAAACAAACAAACAAACAAAAAATCAAATCTTTCCTCTTTATAATAGTAGTGTAGATATTTATAAGATCTACAATTACTTAGAACATTTTATGGTTCTATCTTTTATAGTTTAGGCAGCGTACGCAAAATAAGTAACTTTTCTAGCTGATTTTTTACACCTTGCGTCCGAAAAACTCAAATATCTTACGGAACCCTACTTTTTTCCAAAATAAAATGTAGCCTATGTTCAGCAGAAATAATGTAAGATTCCAATAGCAAAAGAATTTTTCAAATCGGTCCAGTAGTTTCGGAGCCTATTCGACTCAAACAAACAAACAAACAAACAAACAAAAAATCAAATCTTTCCTCTTTATAATAGTAGTGTAGATAAAGGGAGTGCCTCCGCAGCCGGCGCCTGCTCCCAAAAATAGCAGTATTGGGAACCAGCGGTAAGTATACTGTCGGCAGCTGAGATTTAAAACAACGGCTGCCGATGCCGGCACTCAAAATGGGAGCCGGTCAGTCTTTTGGTCGCCTTTTTAACGCCTTTAACGTAACCTGTAGCGTGTTTTGTGAAGGTCGCCGGCTGCTGTCGCAGCACGCTCGCTGCGCGCGCTCGGCTCCCTCTGTGTTGTAGTCTAAGTTCTAACCTAACCAAACCTACTTTTAGACTTTGTGGATTGTGTTTCTTTTTGTTTTCCCGACTGCTGCCGCAGCACGCTTGCTGCACTCGCTCGGCTCCCTCTGTGTTGTGGTCTAAGTTGTAACCTAATCGAACCTACTTTTGGACTTTCTGGATTGTGTTTCTTTTTGTTTTGGTGGGGGGCTGCCGTGCTCCCCGAGCCCCCCTTTTATTTTACCGACTGCTACCGCAGCACGCTCGCTGCGCGCGCTCGGCTCCCTCTGTGTTGTGGTCCAAGTTCTAACCTAACCGAACCTGCTTTTGGACTTTCTGGGTTGTGTTTCTTTTGTTTTGGCGGGGGGCTGCGCCCCCCGAGCCCCCCTTTTATTTTGCCGACTACTACTGCAGCACGCTCGCTGCACTCGCTCGGCTCCCTCTGTGTTGTGGTCTAAGTTCTAACCCAACCAAACCTACTTTTGGACTATCTGGATTGTGTTTCTTTTGTTATGGCGGGGGGCTGCGCCCCCCGAGCCCCCCTTTTATTTTGCCGACTACTACCGCAGCACGCTCGCTGCACTCGCTCGGCTCCCTCTGTGTTGTGGTCTAAGTTCTAACCTAACCGAACCTACTTTTGGACTTTCTAGATTGTGTTTCTTTTTGTTTTGGCGGGGGGCTGCGCCCCCCGAGCCCCCCTTTTGTTTTGCCGACTGCTTCCACAGCACGCTCGCTGCACTCGCTCGGCTCCCTCTGTGTTGTGGTCTAAGATCTAACCTAACCGAACCTACTTTTGGACTTTCTAGATTGTGTTTCTTTTTGTTTTAGCGGGGGGCTGCGCCCCCCGAGCCCCCCTTTTGTTTTGCCGACTGCTGCCGCAGCACGCTCGCTGCACTCGCTCGGCTCCCTCTGTGTTGTGGTCTAAGTTCTAACCTAACCGAACCTACTTTTGGACTTTCTGGATTGTGATTCTTTTTGTTTTGGCGGGGGGCTGCGCCCCCCGAGCCCCCCTTTTATTTTGCCGACTGCTGCCGCAGCACGCTCGCTGCACTCGCTCGGCTACCTCTGTGTTGTGGTCTAAGTTCTAACCTAACCGCCGAACCTACTTTTGGACTTTCTGGATTGTGTTTCTTTTGTTTTGGCGGGGGGCTGCGCCCCCCGAGCCCCCCTTTTATTTTGCCGACTGCTGCCGCAGCACGCTCGCTGCACTCGCTCGGCTCCCTCTGTGTTGTGGTCTAAGTTCTAACCTAACCGAACCTACTTTTGGACTTTCTAGATTGTGTTTCTTTTGTTTTGGCGGGGGGCTGCGCCCCCCGAGCCCCCCTTTTGTTTTGTCGCCTACTACCGCAGCACGCTCGCTGCACTCGCTCGGCTCCCTCTGTGTTGTGTGGTATTTAAATAAAATAAAAAATTAAGCGGGCTCCCATACAAAAAACACAACTTTTGGCCTATTTTTCCGAACCCTTCGTGTGCGAGTCCGACTCGCACTTGGCTGATTTTTTGTAAACATGGTATGAAATTGAAGTTTACAATCTACACAACAAAAAAAGAATTTTGACAATCGGACCACAAACAGCAAAGTAAAAATTAACTCCTCCTTTTTTGGAAGTCGGTTAAAAAAGTATCTAAGATGTTGACTGGCGATGTGAGGTGAGGACCTGGTATCACCATGCCAAATTTCATTTAAATCGGTCCAGCGGATTCCGAGATTAGCCTGTACAAACAGACAAACAGACAGAGAAACAAAAATTTCAAAAACAGTTAAGATGTGTTCTATTACACTTTTTACATGCCCCTGACTCGTTTTTTCAAGTTTATTTTCAATGTACAAAAATTTTACCTCTACGATTTTATGATATGTATGTATAGACACAGAATATATAATAGTACTTGGTATAGATAATAAGATTGATTTAATGTATCAAGACACCGGTGCCATCTACCTAAAATGAAACGTACTTACTTATTTTCGTGAGGGATACTCACACACCACGTACTGGCGCCGTTGTAGTACATGCTATGTATCAGAGATGGCGCTTTATGTGAAAAATGATTTTCCCTGTTTTCCTGCATTTCTCTTGAAGTTTTTCCTGAATTTTTTTTCTATAAACCTCACGGAGACCGAGACCTTTCCAACGAATGCAAAACCGTCGAAATCGGTTCGTGCGTTCTGGAGTTATAGCGTTAGCAAGGAAAACTTGACTTATTTTTATATAGTAGATAGTTTTATTATTGATTTCTTACAAATATCAAATTGTCATCCATACGTCATTACATAGCTGTCATTTGCGTTTTGTTATTCCAAATCTGATTCTTTTTGTTATAACACGTTTTATAGTGACTGACGTTTCATGTCAAGTCACACGGGAATGCTGTCGAACGGGATAAAAAGTATCCTATGTCCTTCTCCTGGCTCTAAACTACCTCCCTGCCAATTTTCAGCTAAATCGGTTCAGCCGTTCTTGAGTTATAAGTGGAGTAACTAACACGACTTTCTTTTATATATATAGATTGTCTTTTATGTGTTTTGTAAATGTTTATTGTAATGTGGTGTAATGTGTATGTGTACCGAATAAATGATTTATTATTATTATTATTATTATTTTATATTTTTAAACTGGCTAGTTTAAACTCAGTTTAACCGCAAACTGCACTAATATCGTAGTGTTAACTCGTCTTCTTTTCTTTATTATCGTTGATCCGACATAGTTTTTAACTACTTCTTATATGAAAATTAATAGTATCTTGTATAACTAAACTCATAGTGACCTGTAGGTTTTAACTAAGGCAGCAGTTCTCAAACTTTTTTGAAATTACTTTAAACAAAATGTCATTTTTGACGGAATAATGAAAAAATAATTAATCGCGCGTTAATTAAATCTCTAAAAACTTTGCAAAAACCTTATAGTTGTATTTAGCTTAGCAAAGCAAATTTCCTTTTTAAAAATTGTGTATTTGGTTAATTTTCAACGTAAACAATCGGATAAGAGTCATTAAATAACAGGAATAAGAAAAAAAAAATTTTTCTGGACCGGTTTTATATAGTGAAATATTAATTTTTAATTATGTAACTAAAAAATTAAAAGCACAAAAAATTTATATAATAAACTTTGCAAGTTATAGTATAACAAAGAAAATGACACCTCAAAAACAAAAATCCATTCACTATTACAATTTTCGGAGGTTAAAACCTCTGGCGACTCCACTATAGCGCGGTACCGACCAATGCGGGCCACGGGTGAATATAAATCAAAACTGCTGAATTGATTTTAATCATTTTTTCAGTGGCTATAATATTTTTTATACCCGTGCGAAGCCGGGGCGGGTCGCTAGTTAACTATAAGCTAGGTATAAATTTCTCAATTTTAAGCTCTTTGAAGGCGGCAATTAATCTCTGCGAATTCGTTTGTGTCAGGAGACTGAACCTAATTTCAATTTAGTCTCCTCAACACTATATTTAATTAACAAAGAGCAATTCCTCTAAGCTTTCTTTGGGCTAATAATATTTCAATTAATAATCATAGAATTCATACTAATATTAGAAATGTGAAAGTCTGTCTGTAACCTCTTTAGGCCCAAACCGCTGAACCGATTTTGCTGTAATATGGATTGATAATTTGAGTCCCGGGAAAGGACATAATATATAACGTGCTATCCACTGAGCGACGACCTCTGTGGCTCAGTGGATAGCACGTTGGTAGCTTAAGCCGGAGGTCGCGGGCTCGAATCCCGCCGACGGAACAAAAAGTTTTCAATGTTCCTGGGTCTTGGATGTGTATTAAATATATTTATCATATAATAAAAATCTTAAATATATGTATAGTATAAAAGCATTAAATATATTTCCGTTGTCTGGTACCTGTAACACAAGTCCATCAGGTACTTAGCATGGGGCCAGACTGACGTGGTGTGAAGCGTCCATAGATATTATTATTATTATTATTATTATTATTATTATTTTTAATATCCCGGAAAATGTACGGTTCCCACGCTATAAACTAATTTTGACGCAACGGAGATGCGGTCGTCATCTGGTATAAAATATTAATATTATGTTTGTAATAATATTGTATGATGTAAAATCTATTGCAGGCTACCTGCAACAGATTTTTGTCGTCATAACTAACAATGCCTCGTCATTTGAGATTTGAGCCAAAACGTATATCATTTGTGTTCGACAAATGTCTTTTATTGCTCAGCCTCCGCAGGCGACACTCTAAGTCGGGATTATTTTGGAATCCCATGAAAAGTTACTGCGTATTCGGCATCTTAGCACACCCCTCAGGCAGAAATGTGATGGATTCTAGCACATGAGGTGTCATAAGTTTTGGA
Organism: Plebejus argus; assembly: GCA_905404155.3. Classification (NCBI taxonomy): domain Eukaryota; kingdom Metazoa; phylum Arthropoda; class Insecta; order Lepidoptera; family Lycaenidae; genus Plebejus; species Plebejus argus. Next base: position 9,048,838 of record FR989933.1, read on the forward strand.
TCAGTTGTGGGGATACCTTGTTGTTGACAGGAATCCCTTTGGGAACTTTTACGGGAAATGCGTAAAAAAATTCTGTGACAAGAATTTGTATTATCCTTTCTCTTGTATCATTTAATCAATCGTTGAATAGAATTTGTTTCGCGTTATTGTGATATTTCCAAACCTTATTAAGAACATAATTGATGGACGTATGAACTTACTGCCGCGGTAATGCTATTTATTGCATAACATTTTATTTCAACTTTAGTTGCATACGTCTCGTCGCACGCACACAAACACGTTGCCTAAGTCTGCCGAACTGAAATGACGTTACGTGCACGGCTTTTAACGCCGAACCGGCCACCGCGCCGTTGTGCCAGTTGGAGTGGGGGATGTTAGGTTTATTTTCGTTACGGAAATTCTTGATTCGATCACCACGCTCACAGCCCGTGATAAAAGCTATGCAATAGCTTAAAAATATTCCGTAGGTACTTCCGGCTTATATCACGGATAGTTCAATATATTATAATAATATGACTTACATGGCTACTACCTAGATAATTGCCATGTAAGTCATGCTAATTTAAAGAGGAATTTTTGCTATTCTAGGGCGTGAGTCCTTAAAATAGCGCAAATTCTAACCCACCATATTATTATATTCATTCCACAAACGATTCCATCCGTAGATCTTAAGGTGATGCCTTAATAATTTGGCTGTAGATAGCGATGTCCATTTTTCTCAGCAATGACTAAAGCTAAGAAATTAAAGTTCACTGTCAGTATTCATCATGTCTTTGTCTTAGAATTACCCATAGCATAACACGATTTGTCAACTTTTATAACACAGAATAATCAATCAAAAAGACCTCTGTAGAAAAAGGGATTCCTATTTTGCCAACAGAGGAGAGTGATATAAGCTTCCAAAATTTGTACATAAATTGGTTCTAGTATACACTTTAATTTGTCCATAGCTTAAATGTATTTATGGTTTTTAAATTACGCGACAAAAACCATTTTGTCGCTACGCCCTTTCCATTTTTTGCTGCTCCATTGCTTGTTTTCTATGAGAGGCCGGGCCAGCCTCGCATAGAAAACAAGCAATCTAAAACACATCCAACACGGTTTTTTACTTTAACATGGCGTCACCTTAAGGGCCCGGGTTACCCTCGAAATTTTCATACATTCTTAATACCAAAATCATTTTCTCATACGAAAATATTTAACATGTTTGAGTTATTTTTCAGCTTAAGATAGTAATTACCTACCTAGGGTCCTGAACAAATTTTTTTTACAAAATATTTAAATACTAAAAAAAAAATTTTGGTGTTTAAATATTTTTTAGTAAATTTACTACTAAATATTTAAACACCAAAAAATAGACAAAAACACTAAAAAATATATAAATGAATAGTGAATTTACTACAAAATATTTAAATAATAAAAAATATTTTTTAAAGTTTAAATATTTTGTAGTAAATTTACTATTTATATAATATGATTCTTCCCATCCTCGAAATCATTCTTCCTATTGTAACACATATCTTCAATCACTCTATTTCTAGCGGAGTGTTTCCCTCTAAATGGAAGGATGCGTTAATAATACCTATCCCCAAAAAATCCAATCCTTGCAACTACTCAGATTATCGACCAATATCTATTTTACCTTTCCTCTCCAAAGTTTTTGAAAAATTAGTTTACCGCCAACTTAATGCATATATTAATGACAATAATTGCTTACTTGATAAATATCAATCGGGGTTTAGGAGAGGTCATAGCACGGTAACGGCACTAACTAAAATAACTGACGACATAAGACAGGCGATGGACAACAAGAAAGTTACTATTTTAGTTTTACTAGATTTTTCAAATGCCTTTAACTGTGTAGATTTTGATGTCTTACTTCAGCTACTTGCCGTGTTTCTAAATGTATCCCCATCTGTTTTAAACTGGATATCCAGTTACCTTAAAGGACGTCGGCAAAGAATCAAAGTTGACGAACTATTTTCTGACTGGGCTTACACTTCTGCTGGCGTCCCCCAAGGCGGTGTGCTGTCCCCTCTGCTTTTCTGTATTTTCATAAATACGATTGGCAAAAACATATCATCACTTTATCACATGTACGCTGATGATTTCCAAATGTATGTACACTCTTGCATTGAAAATTTAGCAGCCGCGATTGCGCAATTAAATAAAGACCTGTTACACATTTGGGATTGGGCAAATAATCACGGCCTAAAACTGAATCTTAATAAAACTCAAGCTATTATGATCGGTAGTCAGGGCATGTTGCGCAGACTTGATCAGTCGGATGTCCCTAATGTCGTGATGAATAACACAAAGATAAATTATTCTAATACGGTTAAAAATCTAGGTGTGCTTTTTGATACAACTTTGTCTTGGTCATGTCAAATCGATTCCGTCTGTAAAAAAGTTTTTGCGGCTTCTGCGTCCCTTAAACGTCTTAAGAATCTCCTGCCTATACCAACTAAGGTTATGCTTGCTCAGACTTTATTGCTCTCAATTTTGGATTATGCTGACGTAAGTTACATAAATCTGACCGAAGACCAACTTAATAGGCTGGAACGTATTCAAAACTTTTGCATACGTTTCATTTTCGGACTACGCAAATATGACCATGTCTCGGAGTTCAGAACTAAATTGAAGTGGCTCCCGATCCGTTACCGTAGGAATACTCATGTGCTGCACTTATTGTACAATGTTCTTTTTGACCCTAAGGCTCCACCCTACCTTAAAGAGGTATTCACATTCTCGTCAGAGGATGAGAATACTCGTCTTGCTTACAAACTAGATGTACCCACTCAAAAGACCAAATACTATGGTAATTCTTTTGCGTCCGTTGCCGTTCGTCTATGGAATTCATTACCCAATACTGTAAGAAAAGCGCCATCTCTTAACATTTTCAAGAGACAACTCAAAGAATTCTATCTGACCGACAATCTTAGTCAACAATCTGTGTAAATAATATTAGCTTAATGTTTACTAATTTGTCCACCCTAATTGTTCTCTTCTTGATGTAATGCTCTCTGAAACGTTCTGATGGTTGCCTGGAAGATATCGCTTTTAGCGATAAGGCCGCCAAAATTGTACTTTTATATTTTAACTGAAGTGTATGTTATGACTATTTAAATATTTGTGGTGTACAATAAAGATTATTATTATTATTATTATTATTAATATATATTTTTTGTGTTTTTGTCTGTTTTTTAGTGTTTAAATATTTAGTAGTAAATTTACTAAAAAATATTTACACACAAAAATTTTTTTTTAGTATTTAAATATTTTGTAAAAAAAATTGTTCAGGACCCTAGGTAATTACTATCTTAAGCTGAAAAATAACTCAAACATGTTAAATATTTTCGTATGAGAAAATGATTTTGGTATTAAGAATGTATGAAAATTTCGAGGGTAACCCGGGCCCTTAACATTTGCGCCGCCGTCGACGAGAAATAAAACTGTAGACTCAAAACTCCGCACGGACAGTTTAACTTCTATAAAATCGATGACACGAACAAGGTCAGTACTGGTTTTACTTTTTCCGATAATGCACCACTCAATTTTTTATTATAGGTACAGAGTTGTGTTAGAAATCAATTTCATGTTCAATTTGTGTAAAAGTGTTCTAAGGCTGGCCGCATACACACTTTTCCTGTATTAGATTTTCGAATTAGTTTTGTTTATTCGGAAATCGTGGAATCAGTAGAAAATACATATTACATTTTATTATCCTGAAAACATTGCAAAAATTAATTGATCAATAGAACCATCCCGGCAAATGAGAATAAAAACAATGCAATTGAAATAAAAAGCATTTGTTTTACATAAAAAAGTAATCTTGTTCCTATTGTGACAGAAATAAAGAACAACATTATTTTATATTATAAGGTAATTGCACAAGAACTATTCTGGCGCAAAAACGGTAGGTATCTCAAAAATATTCGAAAATTTTATTTTTATGGCATAGGATAACTGGATAACTTAATAAAGTAATACGCATCCAATGAACTAAGTCAAATGACGGTATCTTATTTTAAAACGAATAAAAAACCTTAAGAAAGTTTTCTCTACCTCAGTTTTATCTGAAATCTATATATTTTTCAAAACCTCAATTTTCTCAAAACTCACTTTCACTGAGATACTGCTTTTACGCTTAGCAGGGCAGTAGTATATTTATTAAAATTAAAATTAAAATTAGAATAAAATAGTAAGTTTATAAAAACTGAAAAAAGTAATAAACTGTGTAAGCAAATGAAAAGTCTCATTTTCTTCATATTTCTTTATATCATCCGCGAAAAATATACTTTAAAAGTATTATTATAGTCATGTAGGTAATAATTTTAATTAACAGCAATAAATGATTTTAATGTAATAATTTTACATTCCAAAGATCAACAAAATATATTTTAAGCCTCTCTATAGCTTTGTAATTTGTATTCAAAGTGATTGACAAAAAGTAATTTAGCAAATAGAGGTAGGTACGAACTATGAAAGTATTCATGAACCTACAGGCATGGTGTAAAACATGTTATTGTTATTTTATCGTGATCAAAACCACGAGGCGAGTTACAATACTTCGTACTGTTATAAATTATAATTATATCAAACATTTCTATGATATTTTATTCATAGCCTCGTGGCTTGGACTACCGAGGTCGACAAAAATACTGATAAGTACATGTTTATTGTTTAATTTATATTTATACGACATACCTAGTTCATAATATTATAGAAAGTCCTATTATTGGCATTTATAGCATTTCCAAACAAAATATTACATTTTACCAGCTGCAATAGGGTTGACACTAAAAGTTTTTTCCTTTGCGGGTCCCTAGACTAGCAATTTTATTGCGCAATATCACGTATTGACCTTCTAGGGTTGATATTGAACATCGCGCACCTTCAATATAATGGTCAAATAAACTGTTCAATAAAATGAAGCGTGATATTGCACAATGCAAATTATTGATTGTCTAGGGACCGGCTTATAAATTTTAAATTTTAATTGATTCGGCACTTACGCCATTTTGCGTCCATTTGAAAAAGACGCAAAATAGTACGCATGTGCCCGTTTTTTCTGCCAATGAATATACATGATATTAAATATCATCAGATAAATTTCCGTATTATCAGGCTTCCACTTAGTTATTTATGATAACAAGATAGCCAAGTTGCGAAATAGTTTCCTCCAACTTTCGAATCAACAATCCCCGGATACTTTTATGATTAAATTTGATATTCTGTGTAGTCCCACTTCCAAGTCTTCGTCACGGTGTTATAGTCGTCTGTTCGCGTGGTGTGCGGGTAATCCTGTAAAAAAGTTTCGTATTAGGAGTTTGTAATCAAAATGGGAGTCCCAGTGGGTCGCAAAAAAGGGTAATGTGACGCGGAAAAAATACATATCAGTGTTTTATGTTTGTGTGCGGGAATTGGGAATACAAAATTAAACCGGACCCCGAGTACGGTCAGCTATCAATCATGGTTAAAGTGGCGACTTTTGAATATTTAAATAGGTCAGTATGGTATTCCGGAAACTGCTGACTTAACAGGTCGTGCAAAACTGGTGGCTTTCCGATGTTTGCTCTACGCCACTGCCCACTACAAAGCAACGACGACATGAGCCGCTAGACTAATGTCGGTAGAAAATGAAACCTATGAGTATAGCGTAGGTCATAAAGTGGCATTTTATTTGAGTTTTTGTCGGTCGCAGTCGCTTGCGGCAAAGATCGGAAAGCCACCTTTAGATCGCCTAACGAAACTGAAGGGTGCGTGTTTATAACATGGAACTGCAGCTGCTGCCTAACTGTGACACTCCAAAGTCCAAACCCGATCACCGACCTAACAATAGCAAGTCCCTGTGTGCATGCATTCTCCTTGTTCCACCAATCAAACAACGCGCATTGCCCCTCTTTTGAGGGTTCCGTATTTATAGGGTAAAAACGGGACCCTATTACTAAGACTTCGTTGTCTGTCCGTCTGTCTGTCTCCAGGCTGTAACTCAAGAACCGCTATAGCTAGACTTCTGAAATTTTCAGATTGAGAGAGGTTTCAGATTGTGTATATTCTGAATAATGGCGATTTAAGATTAAAATTTAAATCCAATTTAAAAATGAATAAGTAATACGTATTTTTGAGATTTAATCTTTCATTCATTTACAGTAACATTTAATAAATGTTTTAATATTATTCTTAATGTATTTTTTAATTTATAAATAAGACTAAATTAACATATTATAAAATATATAGTTTTAAAATATGTTAATTTTGTCTATAGAACGGGCAAGTATCCAAATACGAAAATTAGAGTCAGTAGGTACTAAGTAAGCATTAACGTTGAGTACGCTTGCACGGCATAAGGCTTTTTACAGACCAACGGCACTTGTCGACGACACTTGTCGACGGCACGCGTCGACGGCAGTCACTGGATTTTTTTATACTTGTCAGTTGTCGATGGTAGTGGATAGCAGTCGACGGCTGCCGTCGCATGCCGTCGGCGCGTGCCGTCGCATGTGCACATGTGCGGTTTGTTAGTCGTCTGTAACTTGTAAGCGCTCTTACTAACCACCTTGACGTACTGCCTCTATAAAACTTGCAATTTGCATGAATTCGTGTGTCGGCGGACGCTGTACATTTTTGGTGATACAAATCGTTTTCCTTTAGGTATAGGACATTGACATACGCGAAATTAAATTATCAATCTTGTAATCCTGGGACTCGAGGAATTTTTAATACGAAATTTCATCAAAACGGATCAGCGGTTTAAGCGTGAACTGGTAAAAATTAAGTAGACACACTTCACAGAGGTAGAAACAAATTATGTTGCTATTCGTACAAGACTTATATATAATATATATATAGATTATGATAATATTATAATATAATTATTATATGAGCGTGACTGCATCTATACGTGGACACTGGACACCAGTACAACGTGTAGACTATAATATTAAGTTATACACTGTACATACTACATACTGCATACGAGTACATGCATAGTATCAGAAGCGTCTTGGCGGGCCCTATGCTTAAAAAAAAAGACGATGCCCTTAGCAAAGTTAAACTTCTCAGAAAAAAATCGCATAGGTGACTGTTGATCTCACGCTTTACGCGGGTAACAAAGAAATAATAATTAATTGCTTTTTTTCAACTTCGTCATTAATTGTGAATTGAAAAAATTTACATTAGGAAAGTTTTTATTTTGCATGCGTATGTTGGCCCCGGAGGAGCCCCGTGTAATTGATGCGTCTGATACGGCAGTAGCTACGCCCCTGCATAGTGTATAGAACATACACTATACAAAGGCTATACACATGTATACTGTGGCTTGGAATTGTTCTATTGAATCGATGTTCTTAATTGGCCTTTCTCTGGCACAGTTCGTTCATTGCAGGCGCTACACTAGATTAGCTGTAGCGAGGCTTACAATAATTATAGCAGATTGTTTTACCCGACTGCCAAGAGAGATTTGATGGTTTAGTGGCTATTTTTACGCGCATATTTGGGTTCTAATATTCTACGTCTACGAGCTAATTCAAACACGTGGCATGTATGACGTAACACGTGGATTAATGATAATTAATGACAGCCACATAAGTTATACGGTACTTATAACTTATAACAATGTCTTTATCAATAACAGTGTACTATGTACGTACTATTTAGTTACAAAGCTTTGAAATCTGTATTTCAAAGCCTTACCTACATAAAAATATACGCAACAAAATATAAAGCAACAATGCAGCACTATTTTATAATATTTGCTTTTTACAAGTGAATTTTTTTCAGCGATCCCAGCTAGCGCCTAGCAGCTCCAATCGGTTATGTTTGCAGGCGCGTACAGATGCTCTCCACACTCGATATCATAATATGGAAAAAAGCGCTATGCGGCAGCCTTTTTTAGGGTTTCTTACCCAAAGGGTAAAAACGGGACCCTATTTCCCCTGATTTACTTAGTTACTTATTACCCCTGAGACTTCGATGTCTGTCCGTCTGTCCGTCTGTCTGTCTCCAGGCTGTAACTCAAGAACCGCTATAGCTAGACTTCTGAAACTTTCACAGATTATGTATTTCTGGTGCCGCATCGCTATAACAACAAATTACTAAAAACAAAATAAAGTTAATATTTAAGATGAAGTGGTAGGGTGCGCATCGCGTTTCTGAGGGGGTGAGGTATGAAGCGTGGCGGGAGCATGCGCGGGGCAACCATCTTCCGCCCCGCGCTTTCTATGCGCACGCCTGGTAGTAGGTGCGTAGCGTAGACATAGTATCCTTTTACTATGGCGTAGAGGCAGCGGCGACCGGGCATGCGAGTTCAATATTTTACCCTCTTATTATCTTCTTTTAGACAAATTTTTTCCTTAGTAGGCATAAATGAGAATAAGGGTCGCCGCACACTTGACCGGGTATAGTTATAATTGGTATTATATTGTTTTTGAAAAATTTTTTCTTAGTTGGTATTGTATGAATAGAAATAAGGGTCACCGTACACTTGACCGGGTATCGGTATCGGTATTATCTTGTTTGAAACACTTTTTAACCTCAGTAGGTATGAATGAGTAAAAATGAGAATAAGGTTTACCGTACACTTGATGTACACACTTATCGGTTGATTGTACAAGAGAATACCGATACTTACCTCATTAGTTACCGATTCCGAAAAATTCGTAGTATCTTCTGGCAAACTCGTCGCAATAAAATCCCATATGGCTTACCAAATAATTCGTTTTTGTTTGTTTGTGCCCCAATTCACATATGTCCTGAGGTGCTGCCCTCTATGGGAGTACCCCAACCTTCTTTCCCATTTAGACACTATTTTAAAAGACACAATAATGAATATTTTCAACTGCCAAATCTCTGGCACCTCTTGGGCCCAAGCTACTCTCCCCATTCGTTTCGGTGGCTTGGGTCTTAAAAAGGCCCGACGGAATGACGCTCGTTCCGTGGAGCCGCGGGAGGCCTCTTGTCTGGGACGCCACCTGCGTGGATACGCTAGCGGCGTCGCACGTGACGGCCACAACGAGAGAGACGGGAGCTGCGGCGGCACAAGCAGAGACAAACAAAAAAAAAGAAATATGAGGCAATGGGGAACGACTACTTTTTTTTACCCTTCGGTGTCGAAACCCTGGGTCCGTGGGGCCCTGGTGCCAAGCTACTTTTCAGAGAATTGTCCCAAAGACTGGTTCAGAAAACTAACGATCCCAGAGCTGGCGCTTACCTCGGCCAACGTATCAGCCTTGCGATACAGCGAGGTAATGCTGCCAGCCTCTTGGGTACATTGCCCGCAGCCTCCGACTTAGATTTAGTTTTTTATATATAGTGTTTCTTTATTATTTTTATTATTATTATTATTATTATCCCCTTTGTTTTATATGTAACTAATTAGCTGTAATTATATTCTATTTGTAATAAAAAAAATATTATTATTTATTTATACACTATTTTTATTTGAATACTACGAATATTTATTCGCCGTCGACACCTATATTAATGCATAATAAATTATGTGTAAGTCTCACCCTTCTAAAACTTGAACAGAATTATCTGAACATTTTTTTTATATTTGGTTGCACAACCATAGCTCGATATCTGTAAGAAACATAATAACATTCTTCTTCATTCTATCTCTTCAGTCTTCAAAAGCAAAAGACAAATCAAAATACACATTACCATCCTATTTGTTAGGAGTCCCTAAATGTGTAGTTCTAGTAACTGTTCAATATTGTTATTGATACTGGACAATACCCTTACTCTCATTTCTACTCATTCATACCTACTAAGGAAACAATTGTGTCAAAAAAATATTATAAGTATCGAGACCCAGTCACGTGTACGGTGACCCTTATTTCTACTCATTCATACCTACTGAAGAAAAAAAAATTTAAAACAAGATAATACCGATACCGATACCAGATCAAGTGTGCGGTGACGCTTATTCTTATTTCTACTAATTCATGCCTACAGAGGAAAAGAATAGTCAAAACAAGATACCCAATACCCATATCGGTACCCGGTCAAATATGCGGTGACCCTTATTCTAATGCCTACTGAGGAAAAAAATAACGTCAAAAAAAAGATAATACCGATACTCAGTCAAGTGTACGGTGACCCTTATTTCTTTTTTTTCCCTTAACTCTTCTTTTTTTTTTTGAATTATTCTTCTTTTCCGCAAAAGGGATATTTTTTTTCCTCTGCAGTTTTTATTTCCCATTTTCACATCAAATTCTCGTAAAGAGCGGGCCGACGAGTAGTACGTGTCTGCTTGCGACGAGGCTCCGCGGCCGACTGAATCGCCACCCCGCATCCCCGCCGCCCTCATACAGTGCGAGCATTATAGGTATTATTTTATTTAACTATCATTTTAGTGAAAACCATAAATACTACCTTATGGGATTTGATGAAAGGTTTATGAAAACATAAATTTTTTACTAGAATTGTATCTAAATTCGCCGTAAAATCGAAAAATTGCAATAAAATGGCAATTTATGATGATTTTCACGATTTTTTTCTATCGAGGCAAATTACTATAATCGTGTTTCGAAGAATATATTATTATTTATATATTATTTTATTTAAATTTTAGCGAATAATAATTACATATTGTTATTAATGCTATGTACACCGTAGTTGTCGTATGCATTAGATACAATACAAATTGTTATTTTAGTTATAAGTAAGAAATGTATGCGATGTGGTTGTACTTTATTAATAAATAAATAAATAAATAAATAAATAAATATAACGTTATTAGGCATATCTTCACCCTTACGCCGGTATGAATAACATTGTATTAATTTTAGCGGTTGATATCTAAAAACAGGTTCAAAGATACCCTAGATCGCGATATTATACGCTTCTGGCCCTACCACTTCATCTTAAGGGGGGCTCCCATACAACAAACGTTATTTTTTTGGTCTTTTTGGCTCGTAATCCATAATGGAAATATAAAGACACTTGAAATTTTCACAAAATCCTCAATAATTATATGTGTACTTTCATAATAAATAATAAAATTAAAATAAAATAAACAATTCATTCCCATTTGTATGTGAGCCCATACAAAAAACACATTTTTTTCCTTATTTCTGCTCTATAACAGTACGGAATCCTTCGTGCGCGAGTCCGACTCGCACTTGGCTGATTATTTCTACGTTCATGTGCGGGCTGCCGCAGTTACTTGGGGTGGTCACATTGCAACTTGACGCAACGATGCGATTTTAAATGATCCATTCTAAAATAAAGTTCATTAACTACACGATACATTATAATTATTATTATATTGACAGACATGCCACCCGCGATGTAGAATTGTAATTTTAAATGGCTTATTGAAAACTATACCCACACTATAGCTCCGACAAAAGCTTAAATAACAAGCTAATAATAATCGATTAATTATGTTCATAAAATTATAATTTTATTTTTAAAATACTACAGAATAATATAAATTTTACAGTAAAAATTTCAGTCAAGTAATAAAAATACAATGGACTTGCTTTAAAATCCACACGAACGTAAACATTTTTTTAATACTTATTAAAATATCCTTTGAGAATAGAATATCATATAATTATGTTTGAATTTAAAAGTTTATTTTTTCATTGGAGTGCAATGTCTAGCTTTAATGCTTTATTGAACGTGAATTCAATAAATTGTTTGCTCATTATACTCATATGAACTTTACTCTAAGTTTCATGCTAAACATTAAAGGTTATTCTACTTAGTCTTTGTGAAGACATTTAACAATCTCGGCTAATATAATGTAACATATTATATGTATGCTTATACTAATTTTAATCTTTATTTAAAATTAGTATAGTATAGGTAAAGTTTTTTTTTGCATCGAATGGGCTTTTCAATTATCGGGTATCTTTGCGCAGGCAGAGCCGCAACGAGCAACTTCTAGTGTAGAGAGCAACTTCTAAAAATATTCTTATCCTTATTCTTATTCTTCTAGTGTAAAGAAACTTATGTTGTGTTGTAAATAAAGTTAATAAAGAGTAAACTTTATTTAATAATATTTTAACAGAAAAATTAGATACAATTATTCTTATTTCGCAGACTTGCCACCCGCGGTGTTGGGCTATTCTAATTTCGAATGAATCATAAAAAAAATACATACAGCCGAACGTATTACCTCCTCCTTTTTGGAAGTCGGTCAAAACTGCATCGACGCGTCACGTTGCAACGTCTGTAGTCTGTGTCTATACTCTGTAGTAAATAAAGTTTATTGCAATCAATGTGGACTGGATCAGTTTCTTACTTATTTTATAGAATCACTAATAGAATATAATATCACTGCGTGGTTTTCACGCTAGTGGTACCACCAGCAATCAGCATAGACAGTAAAAATAAAAATTTCATTCGACGTTTGACAAAGTTTTTATCAATACCTATTCCGATTGATAAAAAAAGTTTTATTCGACATATTTTAAAAACTTTTCTGTCAATATTCTACATGTCACCGGCCAACAGCTGTAGTATATGCTGGTAGCGCCCTCTGAGCAGACAATTGCGTAAGTTCCCTACTGCTTATCGACATAATCTTGTGTCCAGTATATAATCATTTAATCAAGCTAGCTCTCATGATTCGAAAGACGGACAGCACCGTCGCTTCTAATAGTTTCTCGTCTCCAAAATCACCTAACGCACCTAAAGAAATTTTTCAAGAAATCTTACATCAACTTGTCCTCGCATATTAGAGTTGTCTTCCGGCAAGGGTGGCAGGTTCAGCGGCTCGTACTCATCAGACAGCCCGCTGTCGGTGGAGGCCAGGGACTGAGTGGAGTTCAGATAGCCCTTGGGCTCCCTGTTCTTGTGGACGCAGTAGTCCCCGGTGAATGGATTTCGGTATGCCACCACTGTTCTGGAATTTTGAAACGTTCTGTTATTGAAGTAAAATCTTCTTTAGCGTTGTGCGCTTTGGGATAGGTAAATGTGAAACTTGCGTCAGAAGCACTTTGGGATGGTTAAACGTTAAACTTGCGTCAGAAGTCAGGATACATGATAATATCTAAATTCTAATCGAAAATTTGCCAAAATGTGCTACGTCGTCGTCGGCGCAGCGTAGAAGAGGAACAAATCCTCCTCTTTTACTACCACGAGTCGAATTTTGCTCGATTTTGCTTTTATTTCTGCTGGTTTCCCTGAGTTGTTGTTTTTATAAAACAATAACTTTAAAAACAACAACAGTATTTTCAATGCAGAGAGATTATTACTACAACATCGTTAATATTCCTGTTTACAAAATGTTGCCTAAGTTGCTTTACATAATATTTTATAAACACTTTAAAATATTTAAAGGCATCGCGAGCGACATAATATTATTATCACTTTATAATACCCTAAGTGAAATCCCAGAAATTTTTTAGGGTTCCGTACCCAAAGGTTCAAAGATCCGTATGTCCGTTGGTTTATCATCAGGCTGTATCTCAAGAAACGCGATAGCTAAAGTCAGTTAGACAGATATTATAATTTTGACAAATTATGTATTTCTGTTGCTACTAATTACTATTTAACAAGAAATACTAAAAATAAAACTTTTTTTGCCCTTTTTTGCACTGTGTCAAAAACGAGTACTACAGGTAGGCACTTGAAGTTTTCAAAATATCAATGTTTCTTCTTTAAGCCCTCGACCACAGATTCTTGGAAATCTATTGTCCTATTGTTATCGCGGTCGCATGCGACTGCTTGGGGCCTGAAAGGAATTAATGAACAACAAAATTTAATAAATTTCTAAGGTGGTAGTAACCTTTTGTGCGCAAGTTCGACTTGCTCTTGGCCGATTCTATTTATTTTTAAGTTCGACGTCAAAATTATCGAATGAAACTTAACCAAATGTCATATTATTTTACGTGATGAAGCACTTGCCCCAGTAAACCTGTATAATCAATGATGGCTGAAGATGAAACTTTTTGAATATTATTTTACATCGTTGCAGCCATTCCGCCTAATTAATTCTTGGAAATACAGACGGGTCGATGTTAAATAAATGTAACCCGGCTTCGTTACATAATATTTTATATTTCTATTTATATTAAAATTTGTAAATTAAAATATAATTTCAATGTGGATTTTTCAGGAAAATACAAATGCACTGATGGGATAAAAATAATTACATTGCATCAGTGTCGAAGGCTTTTTGAATTTAAAATTTCCTACATAATTATATAATTTGATGAACGATTTTTTCTCGGGGTTTTCAAGTACACAATAATTATCTCTGTAAAAATTTCACCATAATCACTTCAGTGGTTAATCTTGATATGGAAGACACATGGACATACATACCTATATTTCTGCATTTATAACATTACTAACGTACTTATATATATTTATAATACTTTATTGCCTGTTATAATACGTGCAGTTTTTAAATTATACACCGCATGTTTAGAATTATTAATAGTTTTCATAAATAAAATCAATTGCCCCCTATTCAATATTTCCATTCTCCTCTAAATACACCAGGTGTTCCACTAATTTGTATGTAGGAGCAGTCTTTTGTGCAGGAACATTCCGAATTCAAATTGGCGAGTTTTTATTCGCAGTGTTTATTTGCTCAGTTAATTTCATTAAAAGCGCTTGATTTAGGCCTTTTGAATTAAGCCACAACTGAAAATTTTGTTATGTGTTACGTTCGTCGAGAAAAAGTTCGCTTTTGTTTGTCTTAGACCCACTTTTTCGGGCCAATTTATTTAAATATCCGCAACCAGGTTTTCGCAAACGAATTCCGAATTTGTACTCTAAATACAAATAAGAAGTTTTTCGAGTTGTTGATTTTTATGTATGTTTTGTTAATTAAACACACGTACTAAGAAGTATTTTAATAACCAGAATAACATTATAAAGGTATGTTTTAAATGTTTATTTTGTAACAAAATTTTACAATTTATTATTGTGCTACCATGAATCATTAAAACGAAATATTAATCATTATATTGTGAAAAACAAAACAGTCCATATTGACTGTGTTGTTTTAATTGTGGTGTTTTAAACAATCTTTTTATATTATGCTTACCTACTTATTTTAATCCGTGAAATAGTATCCCTGCCTTACCAACTTCTAAGAATTATTGAACTTCGTAGGGGATGGAATTTTAGAAAATCTTCTTGCCCAAGTTCAAAAGCTGTTGATGTGGATCGGTATGATATTTTTAGTCCCGGGAAAGGATAACGTACCTACTTAAATTTTCATTGCAGCCAAATCTGCGACAACCGCCGATTAAAAGGGATTGCGGGAATCATCCAGCTTTCAACATATTAATATCTAAATTAAACTTGCTGGAACGGCAAAAATTTGTTTGCTTAGTCGCCGATAAAAAAAAGATTTTTCAGCGCTGCAGCTACTTCCACAGTCAACTCTATATTATATACACCCAAAAGTATTAACACTTATTTTTGTTACACTCTGTATAATATCACTCTGCGACCAATAGGAGAAATTGTGAAAATGATAAAACATTAGGAAAAATTATTCGTCTTAGCTATTATGTTTAATGTGGACGAAGCTGCGGACAATAGCTATATGTATAGTAAGTTATAATATTATTATGGAGAAAAAACTAATCTAATATACAGTGCTTGCGGTCCCACTCGCTTATTGCTCACAGATGGTTCAACCATTATCGTTACCATTAACCGATGTAATGGATGTACCGTTTGCCAATAATTGTATTAGGTGTGTTCAGACTTCAGAGTTATATTTATCCTATTTTACCCCTGACAGGACCTTTATTACGGTGACACAAGGGTCACTCACATAGACAGTTGATTTGCTAAAATAAAATCTTTTGTATAATATTCTAATATTATGTATTATTCAAATATCATTATGTGTTGGGAGAGTTCCCAATTGATAAATTCACAAGAAAGTTAACGATGAAAAGTATGCTACGATTTTGTAATTTAATATTATCTAAATTCTAAACTAATTATTATTATCGTCTACTTCGTAAATTTATTTTTGCTACCTTTATTACGATGTGCCCCTCCGGGGTTATAGCGGCGAGATTATTTCTACCGATTGACCTTACAAATTATTCAAAGTGTGAACACTTTGGGGCAAAGTTTATGATAATAAGTTTAGGCAAAGTGTCTAATCAGAGGGGTATGCAAATGAGGGGGGAGAAGGGAACCGGGTGGGTTAGAAGCTCTCAATAACTATCGATTTATCATCCATAATATTATATATTTTATCGAAGTGATCCTATACTGAAATCAAATTGTATGATCTGCCAGGCAGATGTTTCAAGTTTCAAGTCGACAAACTGTGTTGGCACTTGGTAAGCAGAAGTCTTGGGGCGTATTTAAATAGGCTCCCGAACTACTGCATCGATTTTAATTAAAAGCACAGATAGCTTTTTTTTGCTCTAAAGTATAATTCATAATATTATGTATACTTAAAGTGATTATATTTACGTCTTAAGTTATGTTACGGGTACCTATAAGCTTTATCAGACAGCAGCTGGATCCGTCGATTATGATGATGACAAATTTTAATAAAGGCCTGTTTCACCACTTCCTGATAAGTGCTGGATAGGCTATCCGCAACTTATCAGGAGGTGGTGAAACAGGCCCTAAAAATTATAGAGATTGCTATCAACAATATTATCTTGTTGTAATTAGTTCATTAAAATTAAATATTATTGAACATCATTAGTTCTAGACGTACGCTACCGACTGCACCGAGCAACTAATTTTCAATTGATTATTATTACTATAATACTGATGCAAACAACATTAAAATATAGGTATTGTTTGAATTTTAAATACGAACCCGACTATGAAAAACTTTACGAGCTATTTATTAAAACGGAATCACTCAGGCACTCCAATAAAAGTAACTTGAAAAATATTAATTTCTCTCACTTTCATCATTCCCTTTCATCGGAATCGGATAAGAATTATAGACGTAAGTGGAAGAACCAGATAACTAACATTTTATAACATAAGGACAATTAATCCTATATTTCCTTGGAATTTCTTGATTCATTCGCCGCGCTCAAAGCCCGCAATAAAAGCTAGCATAGATGCAATTGAGAAAAAAACACAAGTCACAAAATAACACAACATAATTATTACGGACAACGCCACTAAATAAGTTTTCACTTCAAAAATTATGGTGCAAGATATGAAACAGCTATATTCTATAATATAAAATATAATAAACCTATTATAATATATTTTAGCTAGTAATAACATTATAGCATTCATCCATCTGTAATGTTTAGTTAATTAACGTGTTTCAACATTACAAAATATTTGTCAATTACTGAACTGATGTTTAATTAGGGCGTCCGTAGTGACTAGTGACTGAATTGGTGTAAATGAGTTAACTGAAATATTGATAGTGTTAGATTCACCATGCTGTTGGTCGAGTGAATTTAGTAAGAGCAAATTGAGTGCATATAAGTACTAATGTCTTTTTAGTTTTTAGAAATGCATCAACGCCTCGCGTTGCGGTCGTTTTACATATTTATTATATTTTATTATATGTGTTTATGTCAACAAGATAGCAGAAATTAATAATTATTGTATTGTAACATTGTTATCTATTTAAAAGTTTTGATACCTCAACTGTTCCGAGTTGTCTTCTGTTCTATGTGAGAATAATACTTTTGTCGGTCGCAGTAAAATTGCCACCTGAAATGGAAAAACATTTTTATACACTTGTTATTACAATATCTTTATAAAGAAATATAAAGGTGACGTTGCCTACGTTGCTACGAAATTGTATTGCATATAATCTAGTCAAGTTCATAGGAACGACAATGTAAAAATTATACCTATTATTAAATATTATCCTTTCCCTAGACACATAAAGTATTTACCTACTTTTGTAAAACAGGTGACATACATACACACTTTTTGCATTCATAACATATTATAATTATATCTTTGTCTGTATATACATAATAATATAAATAAATGATACAATTAAACAATAATGATACGTGCACATTGTGACGGGGCACGCCGGTGGCCAAATTTTTCGTGAAAAAATCGCGAATTTGTGCATAAAGCTTGTATGGAAACTGCGGCCCGCTCCGCCGCTCCCCATCGCAATGTGCGCGTAACTTTATTGAAGGCGGATCAGTCACGTCTATCCAAACTTATAACAAACGGATCAGACTGTTCGCCCTCATTATACCGTCAATGCTACTAATTCGAGGTTTGATTTAGGTTCAGCCGAAGCTTTATTATATTGGGTTGGGATTGGGTGATAAAACGTACTAATATTATATTGTTTGTCTTTAATATGTCAGTCTGTCTTTTATCTTTTCACTCTTAGGTATGTACGCCATAGACGCTACGGTTTACTGGGGAGGTCTGTGGGAATAGATCTGTGCAGTTTTTTAGGCCCGCGCAGTCGACCGGAGCAAAATCGAAAATCATTTCTTTCGAATGACACCTGCACATGCATACCTGCACAGGCGGCCTCTCCGGTAAACCGTAGCGTATATGGCGTACATTAGTCCTTTGAACCGATTTAGATAGGTACCCTCTTACTAATAAAAACTTCTTAAACATGCGTTCAACGTGTGAATAGTTAAACAGGAGTTTTTAAGCTATACACACGTTACACAGAGTCTATACATGGTCTATACAGAGAAATTTGTATGGAAATGACAGCATCGTTATACAGGCCTTATGTCAAAAAATTATTATTAGTAAAAAAAATCTTAAGCACCCTCTATACTCGCTGTGTAACTTTTTATTAGTAAGAGGGATAATGTGGAACCTAAAAAAACTTCAGTTCCAAAATTACAGAGTAGGTACTTACTAGATGACGCCCGCAACTCCGTTGCGCCTAAATTCGTTATCGCGTGGGAACCGCACATTAAAGGTATCATAATATTATGCCCTTTCCAGGAACGCAAAGCATCTCATTACTCAATTTCAGCAAAATCGGTTCAGCGAATTGGGCGTGAAGAGGTAACAGACAGAAAGACACACTATCGCATTTATTATATTAGTAGCTATGGATGGTATCACATTTTATTATCTTAAATATAAATAAATTGTAATAACCACTTACTTGTCCATTTTGTTGCATACGATGCACCCTGTATGCGCAGTACCCACATGTGAAAATTACCAACAGCAACTGAAATGAGATTTTAAATTTCTTTTTAGATAAGTGACCACTTTTAAATACAAATACAAATACAAATACAAATATTTATTGACCAAAAAATTTTAACATAGAATAATGCGATAACAGATCCCCACACTAGGCGATGCCTGTCCTGTGGGGACGAAACAAAGTTACAATAATTAAGTACTTAAATAAAAATTTATATAATAATTAAATGAGTGTGTTTGTTAGAGTGTTTGTGTGTGTGTGTGTGTGTGTGTGTATGTGTGTGTGTGTGTGTGTGTGTGTGTGTGGGTGGGTGTGTGTGTGTGTGTGTGTGTGTGTGTGTGTGTGTGTTTATGTGCATGACTCTATTCCGTAATTTTGATTATATTTTCGGCTTCCTCGAACGAAATATAATGTTGATTAAGGTGACGCCATGTTAAAGTAAAAAACCGTGTTGGATGTGTTTTAGATTGCTTGTTTTCTATGCGAGGCTGGCCCGGCCTCTCATAGAAAACAAGCAATGGAACAGCAAAAAATGGAAAGGGCGTAGTGACAAAATGGTTTTTGTCGCGTAATTTAAAAACCATAAATACATTTCATATAAGCTATGGACAATTTAAAGTGTATACTAGAACCAATTTATGTACAAATTTTGGAAGCTTATATCACTCTCCTCTGTTGGCAAAATAGGAATCCCTTTTTTTACAGAGGTCTTTTTGATTGATTATTCTGTGTTATAAAAGTTGACCAATCGTGTTATACTATGGGTAATTCAAAGACAAAGACATGATGAATACTGACAATGAACTTTAATTTCTTAGCTATTGACTAACATTGCTGAGAAAAATGGACATCGCTACAGCCAAATAATTATCAAGGCGTCACCTTAACTCTATGTAAATAATAACTGTATTTTAAAAAGATAAAACCGACTTCAAATTGTACGTAATTGAGAATAAAAACTCCGTATCTCCAACACTACTGAACCGATTTTGATAAAACTTGCATTATTCCCTAAGTTGAACCTAGTACAACAAAAAAAGAATTACTGAAATCGGAATAATGGCTCCAGAAATATGCGAAAAACATAAAATTCATGAAAATCTTATGAATCTCTATGGATGGACTCATACTATGGAGATAAAAATACACAAGATTAACTGACAATCGGCTGCAGCATCCCGGAATCGCGAATCCAACATGCATAATTAATGTTCTCCGTGAAACATTCCGCCTAGGCAAAATTAATGCGTCGTATAACGTTCTCATAATAGGATTAAATTATTTACAATTCAAAATCTTTGCTCCGACCCTTGTTACGTTAATATCACAGTATAAGACAGTAGAGCGTCTTTATATTCGTAGTACCTTTCAAATCGAGAAAGCAACACGAGCTTATGTGCTCGTGCGATAATGGTAAGACTATTCAAAATTACCTCTACTAAAAACTAATATGTATGGAATTGACATAAAACGAATCGAACGTCAACGTCATTTTAACGAACGCTTATGTCAATTCCATACATTTTGATCAGCGATTCTATAACAAATCCATAACGAAAAAGTCTTGGCTAAACGGTCTGATTATTATATACCGAGTAAAATAACGAGACAGTGGCGTGGAAAGTGCTCTCTGCCAATTAAATTGGCATTTTATCGCACACAAAAATGCTAAGAGCTTTGTTAGGAAGATTTTAGATAACTTAAATATAGAACAGAACAAGGCTTATTAGGTGAGCATGAAACTTGTTTGAAAGTTGGACTACGACTGAGATAAATAAATAAATAAATGTTTATTCAGTAATTTGGACATTACACAAAGTTCGCTTATATAAATTAGACACACTACTGTATATCTTTTGTATTGTGTTAATACACAGTTTAAGCTTTAATTTATTAATGTTGATTCATGTTCTCAGATTCGGAGTAATTAAATTCTTTTTTCTGATCTATATTCTATATTTTTCACTCCACCACCTTTTAGTTCTGTAGGTATATGCCGTTTCGTACGCCATTTTCTAAGCTCCACGTAAAACAAAAATGAATTGTGCATATAAAACGGCATTCCAGTCTACATTCTGATTCAATTTCTTTCATTTCCTTTGCCAAGGAGTAAATGTATGTCAGAACTCGGAGCGAGAGCCGAACAGCGAAAGTACAATAAAACTATTACTGATTGTTCCCGCTATGATCGGATTCACAAAGCACTTCTAAATGTACAATATATTATGTGCAGTTGTATTAGAAGATGACTGTGTGCTAAATGTGCAAGGAGCATTGTATGGATGCAAGCAGTTTAAGAGATGTAAGTACTAACTTGTTAGTACGACACGCCACAGAATACAATATACTATATTATTAGCTATACATGGTCACGCGTAAAGCTGGTTATCCATTTGAGGCAGGCTCAGGGCGAGACAGCCGATCGACTCGAGGCCGCACAAGTGGAGACGCTGCCTCAACCTGAGGCACGCCGCGCCATGCCAAGCAACCAAGCCTCGGTTTGCTTCAAGTCGAGGCTGCTCGGCCCGAGGCTGCCACAATGGATACGCAGCTTTATAAATACTAAAGGTACGCGCACATCATGTTGGGACGCAAATCGTAATGGGGCGAACTGCATTTTTCAAGTTTTATGACCGACTGCGCGATGCAATGGTTCATAAAACTTGTATGAAAAATGCGGCTCGCCCCGCAGCGCGGCGTTACAATGTGTGTTCCTTATAAGTCGTGACGTCACGAGTTTTGTTGTTAATTATCTAACCAATAAGTTTCTTATGAAATTTTATTAACACATTTAAATTAAGCTAATCTTCACTTCAATAAATTATGTTTTATATGGAAAAAAATATTAAATTCAATCATATTATATATTTAAAAATGCATCTTAATAGATCGTATAACTCGATCAATTGCTTTAATAGATATAATTTTAAGATATTTAAACATATTTTTATGTCTAGTACTTTTTGTGCTACTTCTGTCACAGTTATTTTCCTCTGCAATATTTTATCATGTATCAGAAATCACTCATGTAAATATTCCACGAAATAATTTATCGAGCACAAAATATCAAAGCGTAATATTTTTAACATACCAACACGTAATAAAATTGCCTACAAGCCAACAATATATCTGAGTATTCAAAATATTACACAAATTGAAACATAAAAAATTGTGATACGCTGAGGAATGTCTATAATTTCGAAAGCACGAAAATGAACACTTACCAAAATAATAAGCAAAATGATATCAACGTAGATTATAATCATTTAGACACAAACAAAGAACTCCCGAGGAATTTCTAATAACACTACGCTCACGAATTCTCCATTTTTTCACCAAAACCACCTCAGAGAGGCTTTTTGCACATAAAAATACTACAACGCCACTGACCACTCTTTACACCAAAAGAAAACACCAATAGGGAAGAGATACATTCTTAATATGAAAATATCTTTGATTATGTCAAAGCCAAACTATACGGTTAGAGGGTGCAGGTGATAATGTGAACTAGACTAATTGGAAAAAATAATAAAATTTGTTGCCCCTCAATTTTAATACAATTTTTGCTATTATTTTTTTAAAGGAGTAAGTTTAACTTTGTCATTCAGGGTCATCAATTTTCTCTATTGTTTATTAGAATGCCTGAATAAATAATAGAGCAAAGTTTTAAATGCCATTCAGCACTTTACACCCCTTTAACCATTAAAGGTTCTTAAAACTTGAAAAGCTGAAATTTGGTAGAATCCGGAAGTTCCGGTATAATATAAACTTGATAAATAATAAATTGTACCGCTAAAAGCACATTCCAACAATTACTGGTTAATATTTTAACAGACTTAAAATCCGCTTAACTTTAATTTAAGTTTCTAATTTAATGTGAAACTTACCCTTCCTTATAAACCTTAAGTTTTCTTCTTCTGTTTGAACACCACGTTATATATTTTGACTGTTAAAATATTGCATGTAATAGAAACATGACTATTTATAAAAGATACCAAAATTAACAAACATAAAGTTTTACTAAGCACCTTTTCTTTTGCAGTTGTAAATACAATGACAAATATCCCTTTTAAAAATAAACTTATACTTATATATTTTATTACTGAAAAAATATTCTCAATGTTGTTGCTTGTCTATGGCACTGAATGTTAGGCACAATGCATGTCCACTGCACCTCTACTCTTTATCTACTCTTCGGCCCGGAGCTAGCTGGCGCCAGTGCTGTCGCGACGTCTGTCTCCGCCTCTCCCTCGTTATACAACAGCCTCATGGCCTCTGAAAATACTTGAATAAAACACTCACCTAACAACACTGGGTAAATTCGCTTCGATTTTGAGAAAATTCGAGGTGTGAAAATTTGTCTTTTATATGTTTTATATGGCATTTTACCTCACAAGTCACTTGATTGTTTAAAATGTGACGTGATTGAGTGTTTCAGCTATAAACAAATTTTACTCCCAAAATTGTGAGGTAACCTTACATTTTTAGGATAAAATCTATCGCAACAAAAACATTTATTTTAATAAAATGTTGCCGAGACGACCACAGGCTTACCCTGTGAAAAACATAAGATATCTCATGCAGAGTCTTGTTCGCTTGTCTCGTCTCGGCGGGTGCACTACCGTGCAGCCAGATTCGATGGTCCTTTCTGGCACTTCAAGTATATCCCTGCAATACTTTATGAAAATCGGTTCGACGGTGAGTGACGGTAAAGAGGTGACAGACAAACAGAAACAGTTTCGCATTTTCTTATTGGACCTGACTTACCTACCAGTCAGGTCCACTGGGTGTTTTCCTATATTATGAGCATTATAGCGCATTTTGCGGCATAATGTTTAACGTTGAATGTTTCAACAACAACCGCTTCGCACAATCGAGCACTATCAAAAGTAATGCTTTCGCTTGATACGTGCAATGGATACCAACTGTGACAGAAAAGTAGTTACAGCATAATTTGACATTGTGCGCCACTCAGTCGCATTATGCTCTCTAATTGGAAAACTAGGATTGTTATTTAAGCTACCGGAAGCATCCGATTAAGCAACCCTCAGGAGCTCGTTTTTAAGGTTCCGTACCCAAAGGGTAAAAACGGGACCCTATTACTAAGACTTCGTTGTCTGTCCGTCTGTCTGTCTGTCTGTCTGTCTGTCTGTCTGTCTGTCTGTCTGTCTGTCTGTCTCCAGGCTGTAACTCAAGAACGGCAATAGCTAGAGATTTGATATTTTCACAGATTATGTATATCTGTTGCCGCTATAACAACAAATACTGAAAGTAAAATAAAATGAATATTTAAGGGGGGCCCCATACAACAAACGTGATTTTTTTGGCCTTTTTTGCTCTATATCAAAAATGGCAACAGATAGGTACTTGAATTTTTCACAAAATCCTTAGTTATATGTGTACTTTAATATTTAATAATAATATTAAAATAAAATAAAAAAATATGGGGGACTCCCATACAAAAAACACAGTTTATGGCCTAATTTTGCTCTATAATGGTACGGAACCCTTCGTGCGCGATTCCGACTCGCACTTGGCCGATTACTTTTTATACATAAAAATGCAGTTCATAAAATTACAAGTAAAAACTTTAATGTTGAAACGATTTAATATATTTTATTAGCATTACGATATATATCACAGACCACAACACAATCAACTCGAACAGCAAACAAAATGAAAATAAATTCAATATTCAAACCATGGATTGAATAATTTGTGATTTACATTATTATTTTAATTGCAAAGGGATTCTGTGTAATTCACCAATTATTATTATATTACTAGCTGTCCCGGTGAATTTCGTGTCACTTAAAATTTAAAAACCTTCCCTGGACTTCAAGGATTATTTTAAGACTAAAAAGTAAAAATCATTGTTTTAAGACTATTATTATTATAAGACTAAAATCAGTCCAACCCTTTCAGCCGTTTTCGAGATTTAGCGCGACTAACACATTTGAAAATCCATTTTTATATTTTATAACATCAAGTGATAATACTTTAGGGTGTGTACGTGTTCCTTGTAGAGAGTTCATTGAAAGTAGCAGCTCTGAAAGACGACAATTTTTTGTCACTTTTGTATGGGCAAGGGCCCGAGCGCGCTACGAGTTTCCCCAAACAAAAATGAAAAAAAAAATTGGTCTTTCAGCGCTGCTACTTTCACAGTGAATTAACTCTCTACAAGGAACACGTACACCCCCTCAAGTATTATCACTTACTTTTGTTACACCCTGTTTATAAGATATAGATGATGAAAACTCTACAAAGAGTATTGTACTTGTACATAATAATAACATTAATATATTTTTATTATAGTTTCAGAAAACAGATCTGTTGTTTTTTCTACAGTTTATTTTATGTTAATTCTCAGGGTTAGAAAGACATCAGCACTATTTCCTTTGAATTCTATGCTTCACCTTTATGCCTATCATTAATCAATTATTTAGAAACAACATAATGATCTCAGAAAGCCTTCAAAATGTTTGTTTTAAATTAGTTGTTTTATTAAAGACATCTAGTTAAAATAATTAATTTTAACACAATAAATATTATAGAATTTAGATGTCTTCCTTTCAAGAAAATAAAGATTAACCAGGATAAAACTTTGTCATGAATTAAATTTGAATTCAAGGAGTATAAGCCCCTCGTAAGTTTACGTAAACGACATATCTTTATAACAAACTTTATAAGGTTTATTGGAGCCAGAAAAACATATTATTTTAATGTTAAAAAAACAACGTACTTTTTACATGGCGCTAAACATAACATAAAGAAAAGTGTTATATTATACTAGCTCATTAGGGCTGTTTTAGAAAATAACTGGCTCCAACACATTAGATGATATTTAACAGTACCGAATCCAAAATGTTATGATTCTTAGTATTTTGGACTAGATGCTAGTTATATTTCCTTCTTCTACTTTCAATGTTTTATTATTATTGATTGACAAAACCATTAGCAACTTAGTTTTACAGCAGGTACTATCAGAGAAGTTGATTCCTAGGCAGATGGCGGACCTAATAAGTTATTTGGTCGCGTTAAGTCAAACTAACATTGAACATACAGCTAACATTGAATTGACATAAGCCGACCACATGACGTGGGTCCGTCAACTGCCTAAGATCAATTTCCTCGATAGTACCTTTGCTAGGACAATATGCATTGTGCATTTTTCCGTAAAATCCTAGAAGCATTTTTGGGGTTATTTCAGACCGCAACGCGACGCGTAGATGTTACATAATTCTAAAATATTTCTGAATTCAATTGCGTGAGAAGTCAATTCAATAATAAATTTGGAACTCTACATCTACGCGTTGCGTTGCGGTCTAAATTGGCCCTTACTTGCCAGAGTTGCCAATAATGTTAATCACCAAACGTACGTTTTGATACTAGTAATAATTTATAGTAATGCATTTTGATTAATAATAATATTAACAGCTCATAAAGGAATCTTCTTTTCTGTTCTACATTCTGTAGTATCAGTCAATGGTGTAACTTCTGGTTGTACTCCCCGATCGAGTTTTTCCGGCTGCAGGACTTTTTGATACTCCGTCTTCAGCAGGCCCTTGGTGTGTACTACCACTAGTAATACAATGATCGACACTATAAAAGACAAGCCCTGAAACAAAAAAAAATGTTATTGAAAAAATCGTCCAAGTGCGAACCGGACTCTCGCACGAAGGGTATAGACTATACCCTTCGTGCGAGAGTCCGGAGATAGAGCAAAAATAGGCCAAAATTTTAGTTGTTTATGTGGAAACCCCCTTTTGATTATTTAAATTATTTTGATTTTATGATTAATTACTATTAAATCTATACATATTATATAACTGTAGAAATGAAAATTCTGTAAATTAAAGATATTCAAAAAATAATAAGCGGGGTGTCACTACATCGCTATAGAAGACAAAAATGTGGTTAGTTTTTTGTCTGTCTGTCTGTCTTTCCGTCTGTATGTTTGTTCCACTATCACACGAAAACAACTGATCCGATTTGAATGCGGTTTTCGCAGATGTATAAATTGTCTTCTTTCAACTCAACATCTGGTGTATAAACCCCCCCCCCCTCTAAGGGGACCTAAGAGGGGGTCAGATTTTGTATCAAACTTTTTCTTTAATGGACTTATTTCATACTAATAACTGCGTTTTCCAACGTAACATCTGGTGTATAAATTTTTTTCCCCTACCCCTCTTAGGGGACAAAAGAGGGGGTAAGATTTTGTATCAACTGATGAAGTAAAAATAAAGCAAAACAACGTTGCCGGGACAGCTAGTTGCAAAATATGTCATTATTGTCTGATAACGAGTAAACAGGCCAAAAATATAGGCAAGTACTGAATAACATCACTGCTGATAAAAAAAATTAACTAAGCACACAATATCATGTTTTGTGACAATAACAGGTAAGTACTTAATATACATATTCATAAAATTTACATCTGTGATATATTAGCCTATATAAACCTACTTTAATATTTTCCTTTGTATGTATTAAATACTATGTTTTTCGATATTTATTTTGCTAATTTTGTATGTAGTTGTATGTCTCTCGATCAAAGTCACAACCAGTAGCAGACGGAACGCTCACAGTCAACTTCAATACGTCTCGAAATCAGAACAAGGAAAACCGATTTTCTTTGTACGGCTTGACTAAGGAACAAGCCTTTTATGTGTTTTAGGTCAAAAGCAATAGCATGACGTGTGGTTTGCATACGCGCAAAATCTAAGGATGGTATAATATAATAAAATAAATGCGTAATATAGATTCTATACTATGTTGGTGTTTTCTTTTATGATACTGATGTTTTATACGGAATACCTGATATTCTTTACCTACCAAAGATTGGAATGTAAGGTTAGGTTTATCAAAATATCAACAAACTCACGGCCGACACTCCGAACGTTAAAATAACATCCTTTGTAAACTCGAACATGTTCACGAAGATGAAAATAGCCCAAAAGAATCTTAAATTCGATTCACATTTACAAAAATTTAAAACTTTGGTTAAAAATAACAACAACCACAAACTCAGGTGACTTAACTGAAGTTTAAAGACTTTAAACCTTTGTGCTATATCGAATGTCAAGCCGCAAGCGATATGACAACTGCGCTGCGCAGGCGCATAGCGAAGAGTGGCAACGTCGCAAATGTGTAACACCATCGATGACATAAATTGGATGAACCAGATTATCGACAAACTTTTCACATTCCAGCGATTAATGATGAAGAAAAAAAGGGTTGCATAGAAAAAATGCACATTGTTTTCCTGAGTTCCATGAAAGGAAATTGATAATAATTAAAAATAGAAGCAGCATTAATAATAGAAGCTAATTTAGATATTACTTATCATGCTCTTACACACCGAAACGAGAGCAAACAAGATGTAACTTAAGGCCTGTTATCACTTTGATTAGTGCGAGTGAAAGTCATTAGTACAACTGATTAGTGATTCGGCGAATAAAAAAGAACTTGTACTAATCAGTCGCTGTCCACACGTACTTTTTCTTGATTAAGTACTAAGTAATCACCTGTACTAATCACTTGCACTCGCACTGATCAAAGTGAATACAGGCCCAGTGATACAAAATTGAAATATGAACCGACAATAATTATTATACGCTATTTCAAATTTGGAACAGGCAGCCCAACATCGCAATCAGTGACTCTATTTTTTAATAAAAAAAAAATGTTTCAAATAAATTTTAAACAAATTAATATTTTCAGAATGTCCTTTGTGTTGCCTACCAGTTACCACCGGTTTGGAAACTATCTCAACTATATTAAGAACCGGCGTAAGAAACTCGCATTTTTTTTCGCTTTTGCATTGTGAACTGACCCAATGGAAACTCTTGCATATTCTATAGCTTAAAATATCGTTGCATGCAGAATCACTAATAATTAATAAACAATTCACGTTAGATAGCGTCGTACAGAGTCGTAATTCTAAGCATTCGGTGATATCTATCAAACGGTTATCATTACTCCAATCCTCATCGTCCCTAGAGATATAAATGTGTACCCCGTACCTCGATTCTATATTTAAATGTAGCTTATAGTTTCTTTTTCTATCTAGTTTTCTATCAAACAGCAAAATATTATCTTGAAATGCCAAAATGCACCGTATACCGTATGTTGACGTGGGAGAGCCATGCTTCGGCACGAGTGGGCCGGCTCGACCGGAGAAATACTACGTCCTCACAGAAAAACCGGCGTGAAACAGCCGCGCTTGCGCTGTGTTTCGCCGAGTGAGTGAGTTTACCGGAGGCCCAATCTCTTACCCTATTCCCTTCCCTAACCTCCTCTATTCCCTTCCCTTCCAATCCCTACCCTCCCCTATTACCCTATCCCCTCTTAAAAGGCCGGCAACGCACCTACAGCTCTTCTGATGCTGCGAGTGCCCATGGGCGACGGAAGTTGCTTTCCGGCAGGTGACCCATTTGCTACTTTGCCCCCTTATTTCATAAAAAAAAACTTACTGGGAGGCCGATCGTTTCGATTGGACTGATCGCAGGAAGATTCGATCAGAGTTCAAACTAGTTTTGTGTCTCCGGTCAGGTCAACCTGCAAAGGGTCCAACCGACCGGCTTCCAATTTAATATAGGAGTCCATGGGATCGAACAAGGAATGAAGCTGTATTAATATAGCACAATTGGGGTACTAACTACTAAGCTGTAACTCGACCCAGCACGTACCATACTGGTATTATCTAAGTGAATTAATTACATTTAACTTCTCCAATATAACACAGAACTCATTTCATATCTAAGCAAAAGTATACCGCTTTTAACTTTGCAGCTCTGACTGATATTTTAATCAGTTGATATCATATTTTGTACTCGATAATATATTAATGTGATTAATTGATTATCTTAATAGATTTTTTATAAGATTAAGGCGCAATTGACTCGGGCTCCTTGTTTTTTAAATACCTTTTTTGAAAATGCATGGCATAAAATCGTAGGTACGTCTAGCGACGTTGTAATGTGACTGGCTCAAGTCTCAAATTCTCTACTCACGAGGTTTTTTTCAAAGGATTTTAAGTCTGTTCACCAGCGCTTTTCATTGGCTATCGTCAAACCCGTTAAGCAATCAACACGTTTTTAAAAAAAGCTATTAATATCATAGTATTAAAGTATTTTTGGTTGTCACATCGTTATATTAATTGCAAAAAATCCTTTCGTATTAAAGATTTTTAAATGGCACTACATAAATTTTATTAAGTGTCATTTAAAAATCTGTATAAAATTTCCATAAAACACTGATGGAAAAAGCAAAATGTCATGAATGTAGACAAAATGTAGAGCGAAAAATGTCAAGTTATTTCATCGCCCACCACAATTTTAATAAAACATGGCCTCTGGAACGTATTATATTTTAATCCTCAACAAATACTGAAATCGAAGTCAAACAAGATCGCCGAAGTATTAGTATTAAGAAATTATTATAAGAATATATCCAAGCTAGTTACGCTAAACAGATTTTCTTTTATAAAGACTTATGAAAACTTGATCTTAATTATCTTTAAAACTTGGTTTCTGGGGATTTTTGACAGGAATTTATCAAAGCGCACGGAGTGCGCGGCCAAGTTCCAGCAAGCCGCGCACATGCCGTGCACTATAATTTACACGAACCGTTTCGACGCACTTTTGACCCCTCTGTATCTAAGTTCTAATATACTAGTAATTTTATTTTATTTTATTTCCCCCCACTTCTCTCAGGGGACAAAAGAGGGGGTAAGATTTTGTATCAACTGATGAAGTAGAAATACTTTATACTTATGGCAAAACAACTTTGCCGGGTCAACTAGTATTTATAGTATAAATAAATTAACTTGCCAAGTTCAAATTAGAAGTATTATGGATCAGGCTGTTGATGAAGATGATGACGATCGATGTAAGTGCATCTAAACTTGGCATTGGATTAGATTTCAACTCTTTTTTCAGACCAATAATTAGCTAATCTAAGGAACTTGGCCCCATTTTAACAGGTATGTTTTTGGTGGGATATTTTATTACAGCATCCTTTAATTGCTCATGTTTTGACGTAGGTTTTGACGTTAGCCAATCAATAACGCTAGCAAATATTATGTAGATATAAACTCCTGCCTATTATTGGCATTCAAAGTATTTTTGTTAAAAAATCTAAGGTGCCAATAATATAATAATAATTATTATATTATAATAATATGCGAGCGAAAAATTTTTGGAACCCTTTTTACGAAAAATGCGGAGAGCATGAAATTTCGCACAGTTGTATATTATAGTTTATATGGAAGAGTGCATCGAGCTAATATTGTTTTAAAATTATGCTTTCATTTTACATCATTTTAATAAATAAAACATTACACACTATAACGCGCACACTACCATCTTTTGACTGACAAGCCTATACACACGAATAATTACACTCTTTTATTTATGGTTGAAGTCTGTTGTCAAAATAAAAAAGGATCGTTTGTTGTTTCTTTTTATTAAATCTGAAATAGTCAATACTTTAAATGGGGAGCCGAAAGAAGAAGAAGGAAGTCAATATTTTGGCAATAGAATAATAAGAAACTAGGGAGTTTTGCCGGGAATGTGAAAGAGTGATGTTGTGATTTTGTATAATTTTCCTAAAATTGTGTTAAGTTGGGTTTTTAATATTGTGTAATATTGGTAGAATATTAACCATTAGATATTCGTTATCGTGCACAAGTGTAGGAAAGTGATGCATTATCCAGAAACGTGCGTTTTTGTGTTCCCTCCAAAACTCCATTGAAAGTTTCAGTAAAGCGTCTACCACTTTACTGAAACGACCGACTTGACTCCTTGACTGTATTGACTTGTACGACGACTAGACTTATGACCTGACGATATTACATGAAAATGATGCTGAAAATTATTATAGGAGGAATACGGTTGTCCCGCCATATTCCTTACCTTTTTACCTTGTCTGTGGCACAACATACACATACATTGTGTCAAGTTGCCAAAAACGAAGAAAAAGAAAGAAAAGAATAAGAAACTAAGGGCGAAGCCAAACGAGCGTAATTTGTGAGCCGCAGAATTTCTGCCGGGCAGAATTTTTTGTCATACAATTAATGACAACTCATTTTGAGTTGCTGTGTGAATCAAACATGACTTTTGTATGAAATTTCTGCCCGGCAGAAATTACGCTCGTTTGGCTTCACCCTTATAGTTTCTTACCTTTTTACAAGTCAAGTTGCCAAAAAAGAAGAAAAAGAAAGAAACTTATAATAATAAAAAAGTCAAATTTCGACCTTTGGGCGATCCCCTCATGTACTTTACATTACATACCTATTGTAATTAATTGGAATCATCTAAGTCAGAGGTTCCCAAACTTATAAGTACCACGCCTCCCTACTGCTTAAAATGAACATGCTTACGCCTCCCTTCGGCCCAGGGCCCAGCAAGTAGTAGCAAGTGGGCTCGCCAAGCTATTGTAAAATAAAATAATAAAGACCAATTTATACTTATTTTAAGGGGGCGACTAACCCAAAATTTACGATTTTATAATTCTTTATTATACTTGCAATTAAGCTCCGAATTGTTTCATTTTCTAAAATTAAATACTACATAATATTTCCAAGAATCCGATCTGAGCAAAAACACGATATCTTAAAATTTTCTCGATAGAAAAAAATCGCAATTCGCGAAGATGCATCTAATTTTAACGAATTTTTCATAATATTATATTGCCATAACCGTGCATTAAAGTCAGTTAATATTTTAACACAATATTGTAAAAATTCTATCATTGAGAAACCGACCTAGCGGATTTTTAAAATGTTGTATATTTATCGAGTTATTGAGAAGGACAATGTTTGATTTTTTGGGTTAGTCGCCCTCTTAAGAAGAATCAATGTGACGGATGAGCTTGCATGTTTTTGAAAAGATTTCCAATTCGGGTACGTCGCGGGAATGCGCGGGCGTCTCGAGTAAAACCGCCACCGGCGCCCGCGCCCCCCTCATCATGTCTTCGCGCCTCCCTAGTGGGGCGCGCCCCCTAGTTTGAAAATCAATGATCTAAGTAAACTCGAACAATAGTATTGGCGCCTCAAATACTGTTGGTATTATTGATCTCACCAAATATGCGGGGCTTCCCCTTGTGGTTTCCCCAATCCCAGTCAATCGACGTCACTTGGATTCCCTCTAATACCGCCAGAATTTGGGTGTATCGATTTGATTTTGGAAAACAATATTGTAAGTTAACTAACTTTTATTTTGATTGACCTTCCTTAATTTTATATCACACTAGCTGTCCCGGTAAACGTTGTTTTGCCATATAAAGCATTTCGCCCATATTATTTTATTGAAGTGACTAAATAAGTACCGTATGGCACTATGCAACGTCCATCGCTATCCCGTCGCACAAACAATGGTCGCCGTCAGTCTCTAGTTGTAATATACAATATCATTTATTCAACAAATGCACTTATCAATATCTATAAAAGGTAGCCAGTAGCCGATTCTCAGACCTGCTGAATCTAATATAAGTTTCCGAGATATAAGGTGCCCTATATCCTTTTCCGGGACTCCAAGTATCTCCATATCAAATTTTAGCAAAATAGGTTTAGCGGTTTGGGCGGGGAAGTTGTTACCACAGATAGGCATACTTTCGCATATTAAGTATGTAACAAAAATAAATGATAATACTTTAGTGTGTGTATGTGTTGCTTGTAAAGAGTTCACTGTGAAAGTAGCAGCTCTGAAAGACGATTTTTTTTCACTTTTGTATGGGCAAGGGTCCGAGCGATACAAAAGTGAAAAAAAATTTGGTCTTTCAGCGCTGCTACTTTCACAGTGCTCTCTCCACAAGGAACACGTACAGTGTACACACCCTAAAGTATTATCACTTATTTTTGTTACACACTGTATAATACTAGCTATAACAACCGAGCTTTGTGAGAGCTCGCGTCGTAAGTCGTAACACCTTTCGACTGACCGATAATAAGTGATATCACATCTAAATAAAAAATCTTGATTGACTGATACACTGACACATCTACATAAAAATAAAAAATACTATGCTATAGCACAAATCAATAGGCGTGACAGTTTTTTCGTAAAGTGTACCCGAAGAGTGTACCACAAATTAGGTTCAGAACAATGTACGTGTATATATATGGTTATTTGTATTTATTAGTATTAAGTACTTATGGGTATGGGTTTAGTACGTATTTAACACATGCACTAAATACATGACTCTGTTCGTGCAGATATAATTCCTAAAGATGGAGTGTCAAAGGGGACCTAACTTCACCACATAATATATAACTTCACCCAAAATCTAGATTCTACTACATCAGTACCACATTTCGGCTAAGGTTTTGTACCTACTACTATTAGTGACTCCAAAAATCTAATAAACGTAAAAAGATAACTTACGGATAGAGAAATACAGTCGCATTTAATATTATATTTGTATTTCATACACAAATACGACTCCAGGGGCCATTAAACCCTCCGCACACGCCTCTAGAGGCTGATACCATTGATATATAATCCCTAAATCACAATAGTGACGTAATGATTCAATCAATTAGAGCATGACACCGGCTATTTCGTTACAGTAATTGACGCTGACACGTCATCGCATCGGCCACGCTGATGTATGCCACATTATCATTATTTGAACATGACAATTGACAATAATTCTTGTCACTTTCAATGCAACATTTTTTGATTATGGATATTACAAGAGGGGATCTTGCGAGTCGCGACAAGCTCGAGCGTGTCAGATTAAACGTGTATAATGTATAGGCTTTTCACATATTGTGTCTAGTCATCATGGTATAGAAATCAGATTTCTCACGTGGTGGGTTAAAAAAAGCTATTTTCGGAAATTACATCGGATATTCTGTCAGATTAAGATAGGGTTTAGTAATTAGTATACCCCAAAGAAGCTTCCACATGACGATTTAAATTTTAAAGGTTAGGTGTGCCTGTAGGGGTGCCTTGTCAAAATATATAAAAAAGAAAAGTTTCATATTTTCCTAAATAAGTTTCGCAGATCTTTTATGTTGCACTAAACTAAAGGAGTTAGTCCTTGTTGTCTAAAATCTTGTTATAATTTACCTAAAGAGGCAATTTTCTGAATATAGGTATTTCATTTTTCATAACTTTAAAATGGCTGCAGTTTCTAAACTCGCTGCTAAAATAAAAAACATTCTTAGTAATTTTTATCATTTTTGTCTAATGTATAAAACCAGCTACTAGCTCCCCTACTAATTATTATCTTCTCGTGTACATCTTCTTAAACACTTCGACCGATTCTTAGGTTAAATTTTAAAAATGATCCAGTGTGTTCGAAAACATTTACATTCAAAATTCGGTCTATTTATTTAGGTAATATTTTATAATAATTATTATGAAGTCCCAATTACAAGCGCTCATTCCAAAAAAGTATCATGCCTATTTCAATAATTGGTCCTCTTCAATAATTCCGAGAAATACGAAGATTCAAGTTGAAAGCTTTTTACCGCGGACCCTAATCTATTTCTATAGAATCTTGTCCCTCAATCTAAAGCAATAAAAGTAGATTTAAAAATCAATTCACGTTAAATAAAGATTGATGGGGATGTAAGGCTACCCCAATAAAGAGGCTCGTTAGAGTCGGGGCTATAGAGCCGCGTTTTGTTGGTAAACCTGTGTAGCCAATAAATAATATGCCAACCTTCGTCTTATCCTCCACTCTGACATTTTTAGGTTTACACAAGATAATATACTTTATATTATGTCGTTCCAGTAATTCGGCAGACTTCGGCTCGGTGTCTGTGTGCGTGCGACTAAACGTATGTGAATTATAATTGCATAAGTTGATAAATAAAAATCGGCCAAGTGTGAGTTGGACTCACGCATGAAGGGTTCCGTACCCACTGTTATAGAGCAAACAATAAACATAGACCAAAAATTGTGCTTCTTGTATGGTACCCCCTCCCCTTAATTTTTTTAATTTATTTTAATATGATTCTTAAATATTGCAGTAGACATATAATTAAGACCTTTTTGAAAATATCTAGTGCCTACCTATTGCTATTATTGATATCGAGCAAAAAAGGCCAAAAAATCATGTTTGTTGTATGGAAGCCTCTTTAAATATTAATTTTATTTTGTTTTCAGTGTTTGTCGTTAAAGCGGCAACAGATATACACATTACACAATCTGTGAAAATTTCAGAACTCTAGCTATAGCGGTTCTTGAGATACAACCTGGAGACAGACAGACGGACAGACAGGCCGACAGACAGATGGACAGACGGACAAACATCTAAAAATGCTATGCAATAGGTTTACCGCAGCAGTACCCGAGTGCCACACGTATTTTTAGGGTTCCGTAGCCAAAATGGCAAAAAATGAAAAAACGGCACCCTTATAGATTCATCATGTCTGTCTGTCTGTCTGTCTGTCTGTCTGTCTGTCCGTCCGTATGTCACAGCCACTTTTCTCCGAAACTATTAGAGCTATACTATTGGAACTTGGCAAGTAGATGTAGTCTGTGAACCGCATTAAGATTTTGATGCAAAAATGGAAAAATTATTAAAAAATTTTAGGGGTCCCCATAGGTAAACTGAAACAAAAAATTTTTTTTTTCATCTAACCTATGCGTGTGGGGTATCTATGGATAGGTCTCCAAAAATCATATTGAGGTTTCTCATATCATTTTTTTTTTAACCTGAATAGTTTGCGAGAGAGACTCTTCCAAAGTGGTAAAATGTGTGCCCCCC
Organism: Plebejus argus; assembly: GCA_905404155.3. Classification (NCBI taxonomy): domain Eukaryota; kingdom Metazoa; phylum Arthropoda; class Insecta; order Lepidoptera; family Lycaenidae; genus Plebejus; species Plebejus argus. Next base: position 9,085,643 of record FR989933.1, read on the forward strand.
TCCCTCTAATTTCTAAAGTAGGAGCATGATAATTCTAAAAAAAATATATGATGTAGAATTGTAGATTACTATAAAGACTACCAACGAAAATTGGTTTGAACGAGATCTAGCCAGTAATTTTTTATACGTCATAAATGGTAAACCTTAATCTAAATTTCATTAAATCGGCTGAAATATAATAAAAATAAATTAAAGACCTTTTAATTTCATAAAAATAAACCTTATTGCTGCTGCGGAACCCTTCATGGGCGAGTCCAACTCGCACTTGGCCGCTTTTTTTAACGATGTTGATGTGTGACAACATGCTGATCACTGACCACTACACTGGGTTTAATTTCGGAACTTACGCTTTGTATAATAATAATCTATATATATAAAATTACAAGTCCTGACTGATTGACTGACTGACTGACTGACTGATTCATCATCGCAGAGCAAAAACTGTTAAAGTTACAGCCACGAAATTTGGTGAGCAGGGTTATTTTATTAAGTAGACACCCACTAAGGAAGGAATTTTGGAAATTTTTGCCCGAAGGGGGTGAAATAGGGGTTGAAATTTTGTATGAAAGTCCGTCATTTCTTAATTTAGAAACATGAAACTTTATTTTTGGGCTACTGAATAAAAATAAATAAATAAGTATTTAAGCGTTTTTGGAAATTCTACCCCCAAGGGGGTGAAATTGGGGTTGAAAGTTTGAATGAAAGACTGTCATTTCTTGAGTTAGAAACATGAAACTTTTTGTTTGGGCTATTGATTAAAAATGAATAAAAACGTATTTAAGCGTTTTTGGAAATTCTACCCCCAAGGGGGTGATATTGGGGTTGAAAGTGTGAATGAAAGTCCGTCATTTCTTAAGTTAGAAACATGAAACTTTATTATTGGGTTACTAATTAAAATTAAATGGATGTATATTTAAGCGTTTCTGGAAATTCTACCCCCAAGGGGGTGAAATTGGGGTTGACAGTTTGTATGAAACTTTGTCAATTTCAAACCGATCGGTCTGAGACTTTGCATGCATTTAAAGCTACTATGACGTAGGCATCTCCTAAAAAAAGATTTTAAAAATTCCACCCCTAAGGGGGTAAAATAGGGGATGAAATTTTGCATGAAACTTTTATCAAATTTAAACTGATCGGGCTGAGACTGTGTATGCATAAAGATACTATCATGTAGGCATCCCCTCAGAAAGGAATTTAATAAATTCCATCCCTAAGGGGATGAAATAGGGGATGAAAATTTTTAGAAATTTTCTTAGACTTTCGACTAATTAAACTGAAATTATTAAAGATTGTAACCTAAACTAAACATACAATTTTCGAGTGTCATTTGATTAATATGTGCCTACTTGGCTGCGGGTCCCGTTTCTACCCTTTGAGTAAGGGACCTTAAAAGGAGAAAATTATCCATCTCCGTTATTATATTATGCTAACGCGGACGAAGTCGCGGGCAACAGCTAGTAAATTATAATTTATAACGTATTTACGGGCTTTATGTCAAGTCGAATTTCAAGCGAGTGGAAAACGAGTACAAAATCACTACGAATTTAAATTAACTCGCATAGCTGTCCATCGCGATGAGCATTCCATCGCCATAAAAAGATTGGCAGAAAAGAATTCTATTTCTGTTTTAATCAAATAAAGCACCTATTGTGTTTTAATTGTTTTTAATTGTTTTACTAATAAAATGATGAAATCTTTTCCACGATTCGTGACAGTATACAGATTTTTAGACTTCTTTGTTTTATTTTTTCTAACTTTTTTAAACTTAGCAACGGATTTTCATGCGCTTTTTTCAATTATTAGAATGATTCTAATAGATGAATGATTGAAAATAATATACATTAAGCGTGTGTGTGTCTGTCTGTCTCCCTGCTACCTCTTCACGCCCAAACCGCTAAACCGATTTTGCTGAAATTTGGTATGGAGATACTGCGAGTCCCGGGAAAGGACATAGAAAACTTTTTATCCCGAAAAGATGTACGAAAGAATTTTGGAGCAAACGCCACCCGCCCGCCCCACTTTGTCCTATTTAAAACGTGTTGAAAGTAGTTATAAGTTAAATGTACATTCATAGCACGTTAGAGCAGTCTTCACCGCAGTGTTGGTAATATCTAATTGCGAGAGTTAGCGCCGACTAAATAGAGTAACAGCTCAAACGGAATGGAACCTATTATTTAGGCTAGATAAGACGAAACTTTGACGAGGAAAATATTCCTCGTCAAAGTTTCGTCTTATTATTATTCCTTATTAATAAATAAGGAATAATCTTTCATCGCCTAAAGTAATATTTTGTTTATTTGTAGACAGATTGTAAACAGATCTAAGTCTGATTTTGATATGGGACACAAGGTACAATTTCTTTAGGGCAATGTAAAGTTTTTATAGAGTATTTTGTACTAATTAATCTCAACATCATAAAGAGGGAAAAATATAAGAGAGTATTCGAAAAATATAAGAGAGAGTACTCGTATTATGGACATGACCAAAATTTACGCATAATTGATTCACTTCTTCGTCCGACTCTGCGGACAGCTGTAGACGGCTGTAGGCTGTTAGCTAACATCCTGCCTTCTTAATCTACAGAGTAAACAAAATTCTACCCGAGCGTCAACAACAATTCAAATGATATCAAACGGAAGTTTACAAATTGGCTGTCAAAAAATGGTAAAAGATATTCCGGGGCTGTTAGAAAACAGGGTTAATCTCATAAAATTTCCATTCTGTAACATCACGTGGAAAATTATTTACCGACCTCTGGACAAAGTGTACAATTTGTATGAGTTCGTGCATTATAAATTAAACAGGGAATCCCCGGAGATGAAAGTTTATGCACGGATGCTAAGAAATTATATGAGGGTCCCATTCTTAGACCGCTGTGTAACTCTCAAAAGAATATTATTAGTATTATACTTTCGAAGAAAGATTATAATATTATAAAAAGAACCTTGCGAATTAAGTTAAAAATCATAATGTTACACAAACACACTAGGAGATTTGGATAAAGTTAATATTTTGACAACAGAATATCAATAGAAAAGCGTTGAAATTTGAAACTTATAATAATTTAATTTTTTATTTGAGGTCGAATTTCGACCATTGGGCGATCTCTAGTTAAAATAAGTAGAAAAGTTCAATATATAAAGGCTCTTAGAAAGTTGTCGGGGCCTTCGCAAATCCTTATAACAAATTCCGAAAAATTATCTTGTATTCCATTGCGCCAAAATTCATATATTATATTGCGATGGAACTGTACATTTTTCCGGTATGAAAGGTATCCTCTGTCCCTTCCCGGAACTCAAAGTATCTCCATATAAAATTTCAGAAAAATCAGTTCAGCAGATTCGGCGTGAAGAGGTAACAAACAGACAGACAGACACACTATCACGTTTATAATATTAGTATAGTATAATGGAAATCTTTCATGTATTGAGGCCGTAATAAGGTTGTTGAGGGCTTCGCAGATCCAAATAACAAATTCCGATAAATTATCTCGTAATTAAATCTGAACGCTAAAAGCCTTTGTGTTTTCAAAGCAACTAATCTATAATTAATTCCTTAAATTATTACCTTTGCCTTAACATGTTTTAGGATTAACTAGCTGTTGCCCGCGACTTCGTCCGCGTTAGTATAGTAGATCACGTCCCAAGTATTATTTTTCAAAAATATTCAATGTACAGAATTGACTTTCCTACGATTTTATTATATGTATAGATGTATAGATATGTATAGATGACTTAGTTTGTTCCTACAAAGGATAATTAAGACGCAATACAAACTCCACGATACCTTTTAATTATGAACAAAAGTTTCATGAGGAATAAGGGGGGGGGTCGGGGGGGGCGCAGCCCCCCCCAAAACAAACGACACTGGAAAACCGTATGTGTAGTTTAGTTTTTAACTTTGTTCTTAAAAAAGATGTATAACGCCGCAACACCGCTTTGTTTGAAGCAAAATTTGGGGAGGTGGGGGGGGGGGGTTTGGGGGGGCCAAGCCCCCCCCCCCCCCAAGAAAAGACCGATGCCAAAGCTCCCAGCATGTTAATCAAACGACACTCGAAATTTGTATAGAAAAGATAGACAAAAGCTCATAGCATGGCAAGGAGTGAAGATAGATACAAAGTGTGAAGGAGAAATTTGTAGGAAATTTTATGGGCTTTCGTTACGTACCGGACATTTTTTCTCTACAACGCACCGTTTTAGCGATATGAGCAAAAAACTAAAAATATTGAAACTTTAGCCCCTCCCCCCGCCATAGGTGATATCGTCATAATATATAGCCTATGTGTTGACCCGACCTCTATATAATATTCGTGCAAAATTTGAAGTAAATCCATTCAGTACTTTCTGAGTTTATCCCGGACATACATACAGACAAACAGACAATCAGACAAACAGACAAACAGACAAAAATTCTAAAAACTATATTTTTGGCTTCCATATCGATTGTAGATCACGTCCCAAGTATTATTTTTCAAAAATATTCAATGTACAGAATTGACTTTCCTACGATTTTATTATATGTATAGATATTCCTCGATATAAAACTTTGCATTTCACTCTAAATATCATAAGAACCTTAATTTTTAATTAGATTATACTAGATACCTGCGCGGGTCTTAGTACCTTACCACAAAAGATCTAAACATCTACAATTGAACAGTTATTTGACTCTATTATGTATTGATTTTTCTAATGAACAGGTGTTAAAATCTTTTGTAGTAGACCGCTGGTCTTTTAATGCCAAAAATGATTTAAGCAGACATTTCTTGTTAAAGTAGTTACTGAAAATATATTATGCAATGTAATCTTTATTATAAACAAGCTGAACCCGACAGACGTTGTCTTGTCTTAACGATGATTAAAGTTTATCATTAAAGTTTATTGTATGGGAACCGTACAATTTTCCGGGGCAAAAAGTATCCCTTGTCCTTTCCCGAGACTCAAAGTATCTCCATACCATAATTAATGGACACTACTCGTCGCCCGCTCGTTTACGTGCCCCCGCGCGCGCGCCTCCCTCCGCGTCACCCCCAATCACACCCACCACCGTAATTGACCGTTCTGCAACGATTTTAAATGGGATAAATAATAATTAATAATATGTCACAAAAAAATAACACCCAATTTTTTTTCGTTAAATGGACTACTAATGATACCTAAGCCTTGGAAAAAATTTGGCAGGAAGGTTTTTTTTTTTTATTTGCAATTTGGGGCCATCTATGGGCTAACCGCCCATATCCTTTTTTGCCATCTTTATTTAGTTTATTCGCACCAAGGATAATTTATTATTTACAATATATTGTGATTGTTGTCCATCACGCCATGGACCTTTATTATATATAATATTTTTATTGAATTGAACTAACAATATTATCATTACTAAATATAAGTACTAAAAAAATTCTTAGTTCAATTCAATAAAAATTGATTCACAAATGTTTTTTCAATAAAAGATTATCCCACTTCTGACACCAGTTGTTACGTGCTAAGGTTCGATGATTCGGAGAAAAAGACCTGGTGACTCTCTTGAAGACTTTTATTTATACACTTAGGTTACACGACTCACTAGGTTCAAACACTACGCACTAAGTTCAAACACTAAGCACTAGGTCCAAACACTATGCACTAACTCACACTAGATCACTATGTCTATACACTAAGCACTATCACTGGTTCACTCACTAAGTCACTTGTTTCTCACTTCCGAAGTCGCTTTGATTATCGCTCACTCGAAAACATTCGAAGACTGGCTCCCGGCGTGTTTACCTGCCCTATTTATACGGGTCGAGGCGAGTAAAAGAAAGTTCGGGAATCTTCCGAGAACAATACCGGTTCGCGTAATACGTAAACAACCGTGGGAAAATTCTAGATTGTACGCGTAAGTAAACAAAGACATACAAGTAGCGGCATCTGGTATTGAATAGGGGATTTACGCTGTCTGTGAATTCACGATAGTAAATAGTTTTGCGTAGTTGCCGCTAGATGACACTACGTGTCCGCATTCGTAACAATATATAGTATATAAAATTTATAAAATATAAATTAAATACTAGAATAGAATATAATATATACACATATTATATGTAATAACAATACAGTTGGCAGGAAGGTTTAATTACACCCTGTATTTACTTATAAGGATTAGAATGGAAGTATGGATGTCTGTCCGCATACAGAATGCAAATATCTGCAATAACTTCGATTCCTCAAATCGGGATCCTGGCAAATAGCCCGGGCGCTCATCTCATTTATTTACAAAACGATTTAAACTAGAACATTCCTGCATGCGAAATACAAATCTATGCTTCTGAAACTAATGTTGTGCGCGCGGTAAGTGATGACGCCTGCATTCAGGTGTCGCACACATTTTAATCTGCATACACACACTCAAATATAATTATCTATCGACATGATGAACTAATTTATTAAGTAGACTTTTGTATTATAACATTTATAAAATCTAAGATAATATAATAATATACTGGCTGTGCCCCGCGGTGTTACTCGCGGTTTTCAGTGTTTCCGCGAATTCATTTTCATTGATTTCCCATATAGTCCGGGTTCCCTTGAACATTTTTTAAATTACTATCAAGAATTTTTTTCGTGAGTAGCTTCATTTTCATAAGACGAACAACGATTTCCTCTGCAAAATTTCTCGAAAGTACCTAGTAGCTAACGGAGACATAAAGGATTTCATATTTTGACTTGATGGTCCTAAAACATGGATTGTTCTAGTTATAGGACAATGTTAATATTAAATTACATAACTATTAACTTATTAATAATATACAAAAATTCATCTCGTTAGGGTTCCGTAGTCAACCAAGTTTTGTTGATGAAATTGCTCCAGCTGTTTAAGCGTGAAGAAGTAACAAACACTCACAAACAAAAATTATAATATATACAATATACATGAACGTAGAAAAAAAGGCGGACGGAGTCTTATTATACACAGAACTGTGTCCTCAGAGTCGGCCAGGCTGACTGTACTATGTACACGGTCCGCACGCACACATTCTTACGCTAGATCATACCATTTGACAGGCGTAAGAATGTGTGCGTGGCCGACTCTGAAGACACAGTTTTGGGTATAATAAGACTCGGTCCGCCTTTTTTTCTACGTTCAAGAATATATTATATTAATAAATTTACGTAGGCTTACCTATTATCTATATTTAAAACAACGGTACTCTTTTCCTAACAACTAACTAAATTACACCAACGTGGCAACGGTTACTTCTTTTCCAATCAGTCCTTACAAAGTACCAGTAGAAAGGAAAACGAATCGAGCTATTTCCTCGCGTTTATACACGTGCTGTAAAGACAACGACTGATCGTATCACTACGTTCTTTGTAGTCCTTGCAAAGCTTTGCACTATTCTTCAAAAGCTATTTCTATAAGAAAATATGTGTGGCACTCGGTGTTTTCCGCGGTAGAGATATTGTATATAATTTTTTATCAACTTAAGCAATTATAATTCGCAAACGTCTAGTCGCACGCACACAAACACCGTGCTAAAGTTTAGACGATGCACGGCACAAAAACGAACAATATGTGCCTAATCTCACGGAATTCTAAATCGGAATTCCGCACTAGGAAATCGAATACGGAAAACGGCCAGCCTCAGGGTTATTTTACTTTATTGGGATTTCATTATATTAAGTAATAATATCGTCACACTTATTGTTTCTATATTAGACTCTATAGTGGTAAACCGGTACTTACTGCACGTGCAATCTACTGGGTTTAGTTTCGGAACTCACGCCATGTATACAAGTTTCAAAGACATTATGTCCGTTTAGATTTTATGCACATTTCATACAAATCGATTTTCAATCAGACAGTCTTCCGACTTGCGCCACAAGTGAGCATGTGGCGAAAGTTCGGAACCGCCCAACTTTGTACGGAACTGCACGCGAGGATATATTCATATGACCGGCTTCTTGCTTCCGATAAAAATCTACTTTATGTCACTAGCATATAAAACTGGCCAAAAGTGAGTCAAACATTTACCCGACTAAAAATGAATTTGAAACAAAATATTTACCTTTAAATACAGGTAAGTACTTATTTTCCGATAAAAACAAATTATACTAGTATTACGAGGGACACATACAAACCCTAAAGGATAATTATTACTTATTATTATCAAAGAGCTGCAGATACACCTCACAGTGGACAATGCAAATAAAACACGTAGCAATCCACACTATCCACACTAATACTATAAATGCGAAAGTGTATCTGTCTGTCTGTCCGTCTGTCTGTTTGTTACCTCTTCACGCCCAAACCGCTGAACCGATTTGGCTGGGTATGGAAATTCTTTGAGTCCCGAGAAAAATGAAATAGGATACTTTCTATCCCGGCAAAATGTACGGCTCCCGCGCGATATACGAATTTTGGCGCAATGGAGTTGCGGGGGTCATCTAGTGGGATATATTACTGCAATATTTTCAGCATAGAGAGCATAGAGAGCAAACAAAATGTTTCGTGCAACGCGACGTTAGACAACGTATCTATCAATATTGAATTTAATGTACGTGCAACATGTCGAATTTTGGGCGGATTGTTTACTGTGATAGTAGCGCACACTGCTCTGGCCTCTGACCTTTGCATTATAGTAGGTACCACGGAATATATAACACTGTAAGTACGTACCTAGAAGAAATTAGAATTTTCGAAGAGAAAATTGTTGGGCGTCTCATAAAAATGAAGCGGAAAATTAGCTTGTTAGTAATAAAAAAAATTGTTCTAGGGCTCCCGTACTATTATATTATTCCATATATAAATAAAATAAGGTCGATATATTTGGTCATCATTGACAGTCAAAGTGATAAGCTATGTCCACACTGTGCCTTTTTTGTTCATCAAAGGCATGCGTCAACAGCGCACGTGAGGCATTCCTGCGACGCATGCTCTCTGACCGTATCCAAAACTTACGCCATTTCGCTTTACTCTTTTTTTCTGAAATTTCTTAAGGGCAGTTTATTCGTAAATTAGCAGGTCGATTTCTGTCAGTGCGAATATCGACGTAAATGTCATTAAAATAACATTCATATCAGCGCGCCTTGTACGGTGGCGGTTACGACGCTCGCCGCGTCCATTATAGGGCGAAATAGGAGAAAAAACCTTTTTACTTAGATAAAAAATATTATAACTAAACATCTATCCAATGATTTCCCTCTTAAATTTTAATAGCTATCGAACTGTGCAAATTATTTTTTGATTGAGTCTCTGTAAGTCCTATAAAACTCAAAATGCTTTTAAAATCGATGTTGTTTCGGATTTTTTTTATCGAGCCAAATTATCTGTATTGTGTTTCTATCCAATGAAAGCACTAGTTAAAAGATGCATCTATACATGTATATATTTTTCAGTTTTTTTGAATGACGCTTTCTTTAAAAAAAACTCATTCTAGAAACGTGAATTTGGAATAAGCGGCCCTTAAGCTTATGAACAAATAAGTCGCACATATTCCACGCAGTAAAATGTTCTCGTCGCACATGTTACAATAATCTGACAGACACTGCAACTGAACAAAATTACAATGTTGGCGTTGGGTTCGTTGACGCATTCAATTATTGAATGCGCCAAACAGAAATTGAATACAAAGATGATGAAAATTGAAGATGAAAGTGCATAGTGTGGAGATAGCTATTTTACAATTTTGCGGGATCAGTTTAGTTTTAGGCCACTTACCAAAACAGCCTTATAAATCTGCAGTAGCACCTAATTACTTTTTTGATTTGATAAAGGTGTAAAAGATCGTAAGGTAACTAAAAGGTTTTTCCGGAACCGATCTAAAGTAAGTGTTCTCCCGGGGTCCATTATATATTTTCCTCATAAATGGCTTCCCTTATCTAATTAGAGATAAGCATGACATAGTGTTGTTCCGTAGCAATTCTTCAGCATTTTTAAGCGATTCTTTAAAAGTGGAACGAAATAATTAGGTTAGTTACGATGAAAACAATGTTCACTCGAAAATACGTTATTATCTCGGTAATACAAATCAGGCAGAAGAATTGGTTTATTGATGAACATTCCAGAACCCTTCTGCTGTTAGCTCCCACAGGATTACAATTATTGTCGACTAGACGTTCCCGCGCGGCTTCGCCCATATAAATTAGGAATATCATAGAAACCGTGCATTTTTCCACAATAAAGACGTACTTACACAATAAAGACAAAAAATTGCTCGAGTAGTTCGTGAGACTACTACTACTTCCAGTAATTTTTTCCTGTTTTTTCATATTTTTTCCTCTGTTTCTTCTGTTTTATTAGTCTTAGCATGATTAAATAATATGGCCTTCCTCGATAAATGAGCTGAAATAATTTTTGTAATCGGACCAGTAGCTCCTGAGATTAGCGCGTTCAAACAAACAAACTTTTCAGCTTTTTAATGTTAGTAAAGATATAGATAATATTATAATTTCGATGCATTTTGGATAAGATAAACTACAAGATCTCAACTTCAGCAAACCAACTCCTAGCATTCGACTTCGTAGGTAACTTACAAAAAAATACCCCTAACGTAAGTATTTGACGTGTTAAATGAGAGTTACTATTTTGTCGCTTGTCTGGATTGGGAGTCGTACTAGATCATTATTATTTTTAACAAAAAATTAAAACCGGTAAAACGGTACCAGCTATAAGAATGCTGAGTTGTATGACAAAATATTTTTAATGTTTAAGACTGGTACCGACTTCAAAATAATGTAGATTGTGTACAGAAATAGTTGAGGTTTAGGAGAATTATGCATAAGGCACTTTAAAGAGTAATAATTATTTAACACTTTTTTGTTCATTATAAATTATTATTGTTTTTACCCTGGAAGTCGGTTTTAATTTTTTGTTAAAAATAATAATTTCTCTCTTTTAAGTGATTTATAAGCTGGTTTTCTGCACAGACTAATATATTGTGCTATGCTTAGTTACTTTGGATCCAGGATACACTTTCATGATATTATGAGAACTCATTGTCTGATATCACTACTTCAGAATTGCTTACTTAACTCCAAGCATATACCACTGTATACCTAATGTATATGCTTGGCGTTAATCAAGCAATAATAAAATTAATGTTTATACGCCTGTCCTTAAAGGCTCTAAAGTTCTGCTCAGTGACTTTTTAACATTACACTCATGAAAACAACTCAACATTACTAGATGACGCCCGCAACTTCGTTGCGCCAAAATTCGTTTATCGCGCGGAAACTTAAAATTTTTCCGGGATAACAATATCCTATCCTATGTCCTTTTTAGGGACTCAAAGTATCTCCATGCCAAATTTCAGCAAAATCGGTTCAGCTGTTCGAGCGTGAAGAGGTAACAAACGGACAGACTGATAGACAGACAGACAGACACACTTTCGCATTTATAATATTTGTATGGATGCTCAAATATAACTAAAATCGTCCTTATAAATTTTAATTTAATTTCGTTTCGTTCTGTCCGTGATCCGTCTGTCCGTCTGTCTGTCTGTCTGTCTCCAGGCTGTCTCATAGATCTTATGATCAAGTTGCTAACTCGGTAACCTAAACACCAAGGTCGAGTCATTTGCATTGAAATAACATTATAATTTTTTAAATCGTTCGACAAATTCGGGCTTTGTTCTTAAAGACGATTAAAAGTAACAATAATAGGGTTATAATTAGATAACTCATGGTGTGGTGACTGGTAGTAGTGATGATGATGATGAATGTAACTTGCAAAGTAGCATATGCTTTCAGTTCTTAAACCAACTCCGAAACCCCTAAACTTGTATATATAAGGAATCCGGAGTTCTCTTAGCACCTTCGGAACCATGGTATAACTAATTTTAAAATCTTGCTTTTTGGTAGCACATACTTAGGATACTTCTCATAAAATCGAAATCATCATATTATGTTTCCATATAAATTTGGAGGACTTCCCTCGATTACTCACGGATGTATGGTGGAATGGTGGTGATGATGATGATGATAAATTTAATTTGCATAGTAGTATATGCTTTCAGTTCTTAAGACAACGCCGAAACCCCAAAACATGTATCTATTAAGAGTAAGGAGTTCTGTTCACCACCTTCGAACCATGGTATATCCTGGTGCAAAATCTTACTTTTTGGTAACATATGCCTGAAATACTTCATATGAAACCAAAAAAAACATATGTTTCTTTTTGAATTTTGAGGAGTTCCCTCGATTACTCATGGATCCCATCATCAGGTCACCACTTTTCTGAACATTGCTTTTCGGTAGCATATGCTTAGGATACTTCTTATAAAATCGAAATCATTATAAGTTTCCATATAAATTTGGAAGAGTTCCCTCGATTACTCACGGATGTATGGTGGAATGGTGGTGATGATGATGATGATTAATTAAATTTGCATAGTAGTATATGCTTTCAGTTCTTAAGACAACGCCGAAACCCCTAAACATGTATCTATAAGGAGTAAGGAGTTCTGTTCACCACCTTCGAACCATGGTAAATCCTGGTGCAAAATCTTACTTTTTGGTAACATATGCCTGGAATGCTTCATATGAAACCAAAAAAAACATATGTTTCCATTTGAATTTTGAGGAGTTTCCTCGATTACTCATGGATCCCATCATCAGATCACCACATTTGACAAAATGGGACCAAATTGGAGTGAAACCTAATATAACAAAAGAAAAATTTTGAAAATCGGTTCATAAACGGCGGAGTAATTGTTGAACATACATAAAAAAAAAAAAAAAAAAAAAAAAAAAAAACCACAGACGAACGTATAACCTCCTCGTTTTTGGAAGTCGGTTAAAAACTATATTAACATTAATTTATCGAAACTATAACAGATCTACAGCAGGGTGAGCCAAGATCTTTTCTTAATCGATTCTTTACAGAATCGCCGATCGAAATGTATGGAATTGACATAAAACGAGTGGAACGTCAACGTCATATTAACGAACGCTTATGTCAATTCCATACAATATTTTAATTTGCCGCGGTAGGTACATAATATACTGTACTACAACCACGTTTCGCAGTTCAATGAAACAGCAAAACTAGATTATGATACTAAATATTTATCTTTTATAGCTTAGATATAATAACGATAAAGGGATTATGATACATGTACTTATTGACATTTTTGTCACATAATTCTAGTTTTGCATGGTGCGGTTAAGCAATGGCTCTCTTTTTTTTAATTTGTTTATCCTTTATAGGATTATCTTGTGCTGGGAAGCATGATATTTATAAAGGGTAAGTTTTAGAGACTCTTATAATATTGTAATGTGTCCCGACACCAGTAATTATGATGTATGGCATATATTTTTTTGACTTTATCAAATTCTTGTACTTATAATTGGTTTTTCCAAGCAAATTAGTTACAAAATTAGGTTTGGTTGTAAGAATATCTTTAAAACTTTGAGCTGCACTTAATGTAATTAACTTTATAGCGAGGACCTCAGTATTGCTATAATATTATTACCTGTCTAAACCTATCTAGAAATAACTTGACATGGAAACCGCTTTTAAAGAGTAATCCATACTAATATTATATATGCGAAAGTGTGTATGTCTATCCTGTCTATCTGTTACCTCTTCACGCCCAAACTGCTGAACCAATTTAGCTGTAATTTGGTATGGAGATATTTTGAGTCCTGGGAAAGGACATAGGATACTTTCTATGTAGTCACCTACCATCTACTACTACTGCTACTACATGTATAGTTTCATTAATTCATTAATTCATACTTTTCATCCCCGATACAATATGTCCGGTTTCCGCGCGATTAACGAACGTTGGTGCAACGAATTTGCGAGCGTCATCTAGATTTTAATAATTGTTTATCCTATAAGATTGTAATTTTACCGCGTGTTTTGTTATATCTGTAACAAAAATTGAAAACAACATATATCTTTCGTAGAGACTGTCAAATATCAGCTATAGTTAATACTCAGTCTACTTATTTTAGGTTCTCAGTCCATGGGATAAAGGTAGTGAGCAATGAAGACCAGGCGTTTCTACATGGCTTGGAGGCTGATCTGGATCTGGACGTCTGGCAGCATGGGTCTCCAGGGCTCCGAGATGCCAGGGTGATGGTGTCACCAGAAAACAGACTTCAGCTGCTAGATGAGCTGGACAAGCATGGCGTCACACACTATTTCCACGTGGCTGATGTTGCCAAGTAAGTAACCTTCTGGATAAGTGAGGGTATGATTGCAGTTTTTGGATTCAGAGGCGAATACTTATTTAAATATACTTTTTAAAAACACAATATATCCATTCGATACGACTTATCCGAGTTCAAATACGATATTGTGCACTATTGTGATTTGTGTGCGATATTGACACTTTCGACTTTCTTGGAATGATATTAGCAATGGCCAAGTTGTTAATTCATCAAGCCCCAAGCGGTCGCATGCGACCACGATAACAATAGATAAGTTGTTTTTCTCACGATCGACGGGTGTGGTTTAAGTAGTACTAAGTAGTACCATCGTAAGTTGGCCAAGATTGATCTTGTAACACTCGTAATAATATTGTTTTAAGAAATTATTATATACGAAAGCTATTTTTTGTCAAATATACACAACAATAGCAAAGTTCTGTGGGTCTTCCTTCATACAAAGGGCCTACCTAGGCGTGTAATTTATAAAGTAAGCGTTAGATTTATCGCGTAATATTTGCGTTTTATCAGCGAAGATAAAGCACACAGATAAAGTTCGAGATGAAAGAATTTTACCATCTAAAGGTCAGCTCATACAGACACGTGATGGGCGCATTTTCTAAGATAGTTTTTTTTTTGAACTTTTGGAGCTTACTTCTAAGTTTAGTCAATGCCCAGATCTGCTTAAACTTTAGAGGCTTTAGTAAAAACCCGAACGTATAAAGTTTTTCAGCTCTTGACGAAATAAGTTTTGGCAGAACCTTTGGCAGAACTGAACCATTTAGTCCCTTCGAGAATCGATTATACAAAGCCGAATTGATTATTTCACTTACGACTTCTGAGAAGCTAGAAAATTTTGGGTTCGACTAAAAGACTTCAATAAATGAAAATATATAAATTCGGGGTTTGCCTTTTAGTCAATTATTTTCAAATCCATACTTCCATATCCATACTTAATATTATAAATGCGAAAGTGTGTCTGTCTGTCTGTCTGTCTGTTACCTCTTCGCGCCCAAACCACTGAACCGATTTTGCTAAAAGGCATGGAAATACTTTGAGTCCCGGGAAAGAACATAGGACACTAATTGTTATCCCGGCAAAATGTACGATTCCCGCGCGATAAACGCGTTTTGAAGCAACGGAGTTGCCGGCGTCATCTAGTCTAAAATCTAGATAGAGTTTGACCGTAACACAAATAATAAGAGGAAAATCTTCTCGCCTCGTCTCGGTCTGAACAGGCATTTCTACTAGCGAGCGAGGAATGTAAATCCGACAAAATAATATGACGGAGATTCTCATGGGAGCGGCGCGGAATTGGAAAAATGCCTTACATGGAGAATCACACATTCAAGCTACGTATTAACAAAGGCATAAATGTATGAGCTCGATCTTTTGTTCGGATTAATCGGGTTGAGTGGTTTATTCTTTATTTTTTATTGAGCTTGTATTTCGTATTTTTGCATACGATATTGATGTCAGAATTATTGAGATCTTTATAAACGTTTTCCTTATAATATATTTAGAGTGAAGCCTCTCCAGTCTCCACCCTCTATGCCGAATAATAATAAGATCCACACTGTACATAGAGACTTTTACTTAAAATACAGTATTTTCTCCTTGTTCGATCGGTTATAAAAAAATGTAAGCTATAAACGTCTGCAGAATATTATGAACACTAAACGAAGGTCCAGCCAAGTACTTAATATTATTATCATTTTTTGTGGCATTAATCGCATAAGCTATGTCCACATTGTGCCCTTTCATCTTCAATTTTCATATCCTTTTGACATTTCGAATGTCAAAAGATTATGAAAATTGAAGATGAAAGGGCACAATGTGGACATAGCTATTGGGTATTTTGTCAAATTCCGGTTTTAAGAATGTATATTTTTATCTTTATTATTATTATTTCATTAATATTATTAGAGCTAGGTGCCCCTAATAATTAATAACTCTAATTATATTTTTTACGGAACAAAGGGCATTTGAAGAATACGACAGTGAGTTGCTGCAATGGAAAGCCAGCAGACAGAATAGAATGGTGCCTTTCGAAGACTATCCAAGATACGCGGAGGTAAGTTTATCAAAGATAATAAAATAAGAATTAAGACGTTTCCAAACAACGAAACTTTTAAATGGTAAGATCAATTAGTTAAGAACGTTTTAGGTCTATATTATTTTACCGTTTTTATATTTTATGGCACTTTGATTATATACTACACGTGTAGTATATAATCAAAGATTTTAGATTATGGCAATTGGTGTCTGGCGGACACCAATTGCTATGGCTGATCAAGTGATCAACTAGTCGCCTCTCCTAACAAAATGTAGGTCAACAGAGAGTTTACTCATAGTGTCCGTTTTGTTGCACTCTATCTTACTTATTGTTAAAATTAAAATCGGTCCAGTAGTATTTAATAAAGCATAATATTAAATCAAAACATTTCATGTTCGTTTATACAGGTAAACAATGACTATTATTAAATACACGAAGTATCTAAAATAAAATAAACCCAAATGAAATTCTTTTTTTGAATTATTAATCTGATACAATGTAATGAATCCTATGATTTAAATGGAGAAACGAACAAATGAATCTTATAGCGAGTTTTAAACGGAAATATCATTTTAATTGTAATTAAAATTTAATAAAGGTGAATATTATTTTTTCAGGTAGACGAATACATGGAGAAAATAGCACAAGATTATCCTGACATTGTTACATTGGTGAATGCTGGACCCAGCTATGAAGGTCGTGCAATTAAGTATTTGAAGGTAAAAATATTCAGATGTTGCGACTTGCGAGTGTCCATGGGCGACGATAGTTGCTTTCCATCAGGTGACCCGTTTGCTCGTTTTTCCCTTAATTTTATTAAAAATACGTGTAGCACTCGGTTACTGCCACGGCCCACGACAAAGCAGCTATTGCATAGCGTTATTATCAACTATAATAATTATGATTAGCATGCGTCCAGTCGCACAAACACAAACACCATGCCGAAGTCGGGCAACGCCGCATCGCTGTGCAGGTTGGGGTGTGGTGTGTTAGGTTTTTTTCGTTACGGAATTTCTTGATTAGGTCGCCACACTCAAAGCCCGTGATAAAAGCTATGCGATAGCTTAAAAAACGGATTGCACTCCACGAGTGCCGGCAGAAGTAAAAACGAAACAAAGAGAAGGCATACATTCCCACCGTGCCGGATAGAAATAAAGGGGTACGTTACTTCTTCTCCTACGTGGCGACGACTGTTTGCTCTCCCTCCGTCCTAAGTTTTCCTGACGCTAGTTCAACTTAATATTATTTTACTTATTAGTTATTACAAAAAAGTTCTTAACACCGCTAAAGAAGTTTTCACCAGCTCTCAAACTAAGAAATAAGAAACAATATTATGAAATACTTCTACAATCGTTATAAAGTAGTTATTACAACCTTGTCACGGATCAGAAAAGTTTCTGTACACGATCAAGAAAAGCTAAAAGCAAGCTCGTGTAAGCTTGTAAAGGCGACTTGACTTATGTTGCCAGCCGTAAAAAGTTTGACGTTATTCGACCCAACAGTGCTAGAAGCATATGGTATGTTTTGTTGGGTTCTCCCATGATGTTTTGTAATGAATACAATCTTAATTGTTAAGTATAATAATAATTACAGTATAGAAGAGCATACAAAACATAAAAGTATTTGGTACAGTGCACATAATATAAAATATCGAATATTGTGTCAATATTTAACGAGTGTTTGTTGGGCTGTATTCCCGGGGTACTTAGCTGTTTTGGGTCATTAGAGTATGTTAAATGTTACAATAATATGTTAAATGAGTACACAATCTTTATTGTGTACTCATTTAACATATTATTGTACGCCTACGCCCCTTTGGCGTTTCATTTAAAATGTTAAAATTGTTAAGTAAAGAGCGCGGAACCCGCCGACAAACCGCTATGTGGTTTGGCGGGCTTATAGTGTTAAGTTTATTGTGAACACCTCAATAAAGGATTTATTATTATTATTATTATTATTATTATATTATTATATAAAAGTAATGAATGCAATGTATATTATTTATTTTTTTAATCGACTCCAAATAAGAGGAGGCTATGGCATGTACTACTTCCTAACACGTTTGAATTTCACAGCTTTATTTTTAGTTCATTTGAAATGTTTGAGTTCCATGACGTAAATCCGCGCCGAAATCAAATTAACCATGATAATATTGCACATATTGAAATCAATTTGAGCAATAGGGAATATTACGCAAACATCGGAGCATAGGGTGTTAACACTCACATACAGTTAATGAATCCAACATGTTACGTCGTCATATTATCAGAATATTGACATCTTGAACTAGCTGTCTGTATTTCTACTTCATCAGTTGATACTAAATCTTACCCCCTCTTTTGTCCCCTAAGAGGGGTGGGGAAAAATTTTATACACCTGATGTTAAGTTGGAAAATAGTAAATAATATGAAGTAAGTCCATTAAAGAAAAAAAATTGATACAAAATAATAATATGACCTCTTTGGTCCCCTTTTAGGTGTGTCATTCCAAGAGTTACCAAGAGGCTTTCCGATAAATCTGTAATAATCTGTGTCTTTATAAGAGGTCAATTTTATTTTTAAATATTCTAAAATTAAATACAGTGCGAGCACTTTTCATTTAGCTCCTAGACTAAAAAGGTCAATGATCATTACCGCCTCGTTTCGCCGAGTGCAGTAATAGGTAATAATATTATGTATTCATTTCAATGAATCCACTATCGCATTTTGTTGTGACATATTATGTTATGAATCTTACAGATATCAACAACAAATTTCACCGACTCCAGTAAACCAATCTACTTCTTAGATGCTATGATCCACGCTAGAGAATGGGTGACCACACCTGTGGCTCTATACACCGTGCACCGCTTGGTCGAGAATCTGAGAAACGAAGATGCTGATCTTCTGGAGAATATAGATTGGATTGTGCTGCCTATCGTCAATCCAGATGGCTACGAATACACGCACACTGATGTAAGATTAAACCCGTGTTTATAACTACTAGAAGAATATAGTGGAACCCTAAATATTTTTACCTCTTTTAAATTTTGGTATAACATACTTTTAAAAAGTTTACATTCCAAACCAACAATAATATTATTATTGTTGGTTTGGAATATAAACTTTTGGGAAATGATTTACTGTCTAAGCAGAGAGTCAGACTGAAAAAATGAAATCGCAAATTGTAAAAGATCATTTACCTTACAGTTAATTTCCATTTCTTTGAATTATTATGGAAGAGAGATTATAAAAGTGTTTAATTATTAAAATTAGCCGTAAGGTTATTTGACATAGGTCGTAAAAGCAAAAAGATTTTAAAATTGTGGCGTATCTTATTTGACTAATTTCACGTCCCTACGGCTGAAGCCACAATGTTACATAAGCAAATAGATTTACTATAAAATTGTGTGGCTTACTTCTTCGCTTTTGTTGTTATTGACTGTTGCGTTTTCCACACTTTCAGATGCGGCTATGGCGTCGCACACGGTCTTACAGACCAGAAGTCAGCACCGAATGCTATGGGGTAGACGGTAACAGAAACTTCAACGCTTCGTTCAATACCATCGGAGTATCCGCTAACCCCTGCTCCAATACCTATCCAGGAGTAGGACCTTTCTCTGAAATAGAGACAAGGTACGTCAGAGATATCATGGAGGAACACCTGGATCGTCTGCAGGTGTACGTCAACATTCACAGCTTCGGCAACTGGATTTTGTTTGGTTACGGTGACGCGAGTCTTCCATCGAATGTAGCCCAACTGCATCACGTTGGAGCAGTTATGGGTGCAGCTATTGACGCTAAGAAGCTGCCAGAAGCACTTTACTATCTGGTTGGTAACAGCAATCTGCTTTTGTATGGAACATCAGGCAGTGCTCAGGATTATGGCCAGGTAAGAAATCTATAATTTTCAAAAACATATTTTCGACAGCCAAATTACTAAGGTTTTAATTAATTCTGACGTCACTGTCATGTCCAAAACTTCGAGGAACATTATTAAAAATTAACCATTTTCTAAGTGGTTATATGATTAATCTAAAATCAGTTAATTTGTATAATTTTAATCAAGATTTCTAATTACGAAATCTCGGAAACGAAATATTCTTAAGAGGCCGGGGTACCCTTGAAATTCTCATACATACTTAATACCAAAATCATTTTCTCATACGAAAATATTTAACATTTTTGAGTTATTTTTCAGCTTAAAATAGTAATTACCTAGGTTCCTGAACAAAATTTTTCTAAAAAATATTTAAACACTAAAAAAATGTTTTTGTTATATTATATATTAAATATTTTTTAGTAAATTTACTACTAAATATTAAAACACTAAAAAATAGAGTAAAACACAAAAAAAATATATAAATGAATAGTAAATTTACTACAAAATATTTAAATACTAAAAAATATTTTTTAGTTTAAATATTTTGTAGTAAATTTACTATTTATTTATATGTTTTATTGTGTTTTACTCTATTTTTAGTGTTTTAATATTTAGTAGTAAATGTACTAAAAATATTTAAACAAAAAAAATTTTTTTAGTGTTTAAATATTTAAAAAAAATTGTGCAGGAACCTAGGTAATTACTATTTTAAGCTGAAAAATAACTCAAAAATGTTACATATTTTCGTACTTATGAGAAAATGATTTTGGTATTAAGTATGTATGAGAATTTCGAGGGTACCCCGGCCCCTTAAAGCTTTGACTTAACAACTTGTTAACAAGCCTGTATTTTTAAAGGAAATTGGGATACCCTTCTCCTACACTTTGGAATTGCCAGAATACGGGTTCGATTTCCGGGTGCCTCCGCAGTACATCAATCAGATCAACGAGGAAACTTGGAGCGGAATCGCTGCCTCCGCCCGCTTGGCCAACCAGTACTATAGAATCAGAGCGAATAACTGATTGATAAATATAGAATCAAAGTTTTTCAAGCAATTATTGTTTTATTTTCTCTGCTGCTTATTATTATAATGTTTAAATATCGCGGCGCTCGCGAGCAAATTAATTTATCGTTTGAATAGATATTTACTCGGATTTTTACTGTCTCAGGACTCAAATATCTCCAGACCAAGCTTTATGTAAATCGATACAGTGGTTACGGAACTGAGATGTAACAATAAGGGCCTGTATTCACTTTGATTAGTGCAAGTGCAAGTGATTAGTGATTAGGGGAAAATAAAGAATTTGCACTAATCAGTTGCTTAATTCTCCTGATTACTAATCACCTGCACTTATTACTAATCAAAGTGAATGACAATATTAAGTTGTATCTTTTTAATAATGTCGGAACACAGCATTTTAGTTTAGTTATCTTCGAGTTCAAAGATTCCGTCAACGTATTGAAAAAACTTGTAAATAATTACTAATTGTATGTCGTGATATTTACCTGCATCCAGTCAGATATTATTATCAATTTAATCGCATGTACATATTTAATTAGTTTTTTATCAATTTATTTTATATATTTTATCCATACTAATATTATAAATCGGGAAGTGTGTCTGTCTGTCTGTTAACTCTTCAATCACAAACCGCCGAACCGATTTTGTCACGCCGCGCCGCTAATGAAATCTTACCATTAACGATCATTAATCATTTTATTGATGATGTTGTGATAAAAATATTAAACAATTATCACACAATGCAGTCAAAATTATTGATAAATCAGATAATATCGTCTACAGTGTGTTACACGCTTTTCATCAAAGATGACCTCTGTGTATATTTTCCTACTACTTTTTATTGGAATATCATATGCTGGAAAACATGATATTTACGCTAAGTTAATATTTGATTCATAAATATTTACGTTTTATATAATATGTGAATATTATTTTACTTATATTTGAACCCAGAAGAAAAAGTAACTTAACTTACAGCTATTTGCAAAATTTTTTTTTTTAATTTAGCAAAATATAGCTGTAAGTGTAATTTTTTTTTTAATTTATTAATACCTAGACTGTGACCATTTTCATTGATACAATAATTGTGACCATAATATTATTATGATGGTATGAGCAAATAACATTCTTAAAATCACGTTCATGGCATATAAAGCTGCTTACCAATGAAGACCAGGCTCTTCTATATAGTCTGGAGGCTGATCTGGATCTGGACTTCTGGCAGCATGGGTCTCCGGGGCTCCGTGACGCCAGGGTGATGGTAATAATAATAATAATATCTATGGACGCTTCACACCACGTCAGTCTGGCCCCATGCTAAGTACCTGAAGGACTTGTGTTACAGGTACCAGACAACGGAAATATATTTAATACTTTTATACTATACATATATTTAAGGTTTTTATTATATGATAAATATATTTAATACACATCCATGACCCAGGAACTTTGAAAACTTTTTGTTCCGTCGGCGGGATTCGAACCCGCGACCTCCGGCTTAAGCTACCAACGTGCTATCCACTGAGCCACAGAGGTCGTCAAATGATGGTGTCATCACAGAACAGACTCCAATTTTTGGATGAACTGGATAAAAATGGTGTCACATATTACATACATGTATCTGATGTCGCCATGTAAGTATAAATACCCTGTTCTGAGATACATACCAACATTATCTAAAAGTGTCCTAAACAGAGACTGTCAGCTGTTACTTTTTCCAGATTAAACCAATTAAATAATTTAAAAAAAAATGTATAATAAAAGCATAATTTCAAAATAATTTTAGCTCGATGCACTCCTTCACCATATAAACTATAACTGTGCAAAATTTCAATCAACTACGTTTCCGCATTTTTCGTCAAAAGGGTTCCAAAGTTTTTCGCTCGCGTATTAATATATAGATAAATGCGAAAGTGGGTCTGTCTGTCTGTTTGTCTATTAGTTCTTCACGCCCAAACCACTGAACCGAATTTGCTGAAAGGTATGAAGATACTTTGAGTCCCTATAAGGAAATATGATTTTTTTTATTCCGCAAAAGTGTACGGTTCAGCGATAAACGAATTTTGGCGAAACGAAGTTGCGGACGTATGGTAAATATTTTGTCAGTTCCAGATTGATAAAATATAATAATATATCGAGAAAATAGAGAGAAAATATCCCGACATTGTAGGTAACTCTAGTTACCGCCGGGCTCAGAGCATGAAGGTAGGCCATCAAATAATTATTTGAAGGTAGGTTCATTTTCAAACATAGTCTGTCGAATCTCCATAAAACGTATATGAAGTAAAATTTGATCTAAATCTGGATTGAAGACATGAGTGGATAAGCTGGGTAACTAACAGTTTTAAAACTGACGTTTTCTGTCAAAAGTTTCATGCCGAGTTCGTCTTCTTCTTTCTATTTCATTTCTATCTTCTTCTCATTTGTTAATGTGATTTACTTGAGTTACTATTTTTCGGGCTGCTTCCATAAATATAATTATATCTGTGTCTATCTGTTTTCATAATTTCCTATATGTTTTCTCTTATGTCCATATCTAGTTTTTGCTCAGTCTCCCAGCGTATTACTTCAAATATGGGACAGTCCACCACTGCTTGTATGGATGTTTGGTCGCATGTACCTACATCTTTGGCAGTTTTGTTTTATTTTGAACCTCTCAAGATACTCTCTATAGCCGTGGCCAGTAGGAAATCTATTGTTAAAGTCAAAAATGTTTCTTGTATTAAGTATAGTTATTTGATGAAGTAGGTCAGTTACAAAGTTTTTTTTAATTATAAGGGATTAAATGAGCAAATGCTCTTTTGCTGTAAAAATATGTTAGTTACTTCGTCCATTCATGCCTTCGATTATTCTGCGTCGCATAGATCGTTCAATGGAAACTTTTCTACATAATATTAGTAGAATATGGATCATCGTTTCTATCGTATCAGTTCAGACGATAAATGGACAATGTGTGATCCGGTTTCAATATTATGTGGACGTTATCTAATCAATATGCAACCGACCCACGTTTTTGTCCAATAAGATTGTAGATACGGAGATGATGTTGGCCTCATCTAGTTTCAAAGAAAACCAAATGTAATAAAAATATCTTAACCTTTGGAAATATCTATTGTCCTCCTAGTATATCCCACAATCTTTACATTTTTTGTGGTACACTTTACGGAAAAACAATCTCGCCTAAGTAATTTTTATTTCTATGTTAATGTGTTATCATCAGTCAGCCAAGGTGAGACGACGGAAGCCCTCACAAAGCTCGGCTTTTAGCTAGTATATAATATTATATTTTACATTTAATAATTATTTTGAGATGCCAGTAAAACAAATTAAAGAGTACGTGCTAAAATTTTAACAAGATTATCAGATCAAAAGAAAATTCACCTGCTTGTGATGCTGTGTGCCATAAAGGAGTGCCTCCTTATTGGTAATAATTAAGTTATATAATATAATAGCTTTTATCGTGGGCTTTGAGCGCGGCGAACGTTTCAAGAAATTTCGTAACGAAAATAAACCTAACACTCCGAGGGCTATTAGATTTATGTGCGGCGTTGACGTGCATCGTCGTTTCAATTTGGCAGACTCAGGCACGATTTTTGTGTGCCTTCGACTAGACGTATGCAAATTAAAAATAAAATAAACCTAACACCCCCCACTCCGAGGGCTATTAGATTTATGTGCGGCGTTGCCGTGCATCGTTGTTTGTTCGGCAGGCTTAGGCAGGACTTTTTGTGTGGGTTCTACTAGATTGTATACAAATTATAATCACAAAAATTAGTAAAAATTCCTATGCAATAGCTTTACCGCAGCAGTCCCCGAGTAGAGTATTTTTAATTTCTTTTTCTCCCTACAACATTATAATATTCGCAAATACCAACATCAAACTTCAACACATGAACGTAGAAAAAAAGGCGGACGGAGTCTATACACAGAACTATGTCTTCAGAGTCGGCCAGGCTGACTGCATGTACACGGTCCGCACGCACGCATTCTTACGCTAGTCCGGCCATTTGACAGGCGTAAGAATGTGTGTGTGGCCGACTCTCAAGACACAGTTCTGTGTATTATAAGAATCCGTCCGCGTTTTTTTCTACGATCATGCTTCAACAATGCTAGCAATTTTCTGGATGCGATGATCCATGCTAGAGAATGGGTGACCACACCAGAAGCTCTCTACACTATACATCGCTTGGTAGAAGATCTGAGGGAGGAAGACAGGGATCTGCTAGAAGACATCGACTGGATAGTACGTCTTACTGCCTATTGTGAATCCGTACGGCTACGAATACTCACATACAGATGTACATAAGCATATTTTTTTTTCATTTATTGCACACAAGACACTATAATTATTATAGATAAAATTATCATAGAAAGACGATACAAAGGAATTGCATTTCTAAAGAAATTGCTTACAGCAGCCATACGGAGAGAGATGTGATATATTTTAAAGACATCAGAGAGAGCGTGCACAATAATTACAATAATATAGAAGACATTAAAAATATTTGAATATCTAACAATATAAAACAATGTGTAAATCGTAGATGTAAGTCGTAACATATTTTTGACGAAGTCAAGAACCTTTTCGGTTTTTTCCTAAGTCAAAGTAAGTGAACCATCAAAGATAATTTATGTACATTACTTAAAAATATAGAATATATTAAACGAAACCAACAAATTCTAACTAAAACTAAAAAGAACCGTGCATACTAAAACTGGCACGCTATGAAAATGCTGACGAATGCATGTAATTAAGCTATGAGTAGAAATTTCGAGAACATTGCAAAGAAAAAATCCGATGCGCTCGTTAAAGAGCATCAGTTCAGACATCGCTTTGGGAATTTTAAGTCAGAAGTTCCACGATTTCCAAAGTTAACTAGGAATTAGAACTTTTTAATTTGCCACTAGTTCAGCGTTCTCGGAATATTCTTTTGGAGTTCTTTCTTTGCGTTTGGTGACTTTTGCGGACCTCATTTTAACTCGTTAACTCATGCATATTGCAAAATACTTCTAAGTTACATTAATGTCTTTTAATATTAGTTTCATTTGTTTTAAAAACAATAAAAACTCAACTAATAATACTACTCTGTAATGTAACATGAAAAAGCCCCTGTACCATTGGCTAAAACATTTCTATTCAAGTCAACAAATTCACTATTGAATAGTTTTAGGACAATAAATTTCGAGCATACACGCTGACTAAGCTGAGGCTGACAGCTGGGTCTAAATAAACATATTTGGTATACAAGACAAGCTCAATCGATAACACCTCGACAGGAGTGCCAAATGACACGCGATAACGGAAGAAATTGGCCATCCCATCAATCATACCAGCGTTTGGTACATTCTGCCGTATTGTTTTATTAGACAGGTCAATAGTTTTACCCTCCATTTATGAAAGTCCCGCGCTATTTTCGAGTATTATTGAACCTGAACTCAGTGAAATTCGCTTAAAGGTTATATTTGTCACGAGCCTTCGCCTAATGACAGCATCACGTTTCCTAAATGATGGCTTATTACTTTCCGATATTTAAAATTGCTCGTTGATAAGATTTGTGTAAGTTTCTTCAAATAAATATTAACCACTTTAATAAAATATTTATTTAAAGACCTAGATGGCTCCCGCAACACCGTTGCGCCAAATTTAGTTTATCACGCTGGAACCGTACATTTTACCGGGATAAAAAGTATCATATATATGTCCTTACCCGGAACTCAAAGTATCTCCATCCAAAAAAACTTGAATAACTATCTATTATGAAATGAATGAAATGAAAATATACTTTATTGTGCACAGTCGATACAAAGACAAAGTTTAAAATAAATATTATCTTAGAAGTAGGTTGCACAAAAGCGAGGCACAAAATTATTTTTTTTAGTAAGGAGTTAATGTCATGACTTACTTAGAAGAACTCGTGCGATATGTTTTCAATAAGCAAAAACTAATGCAAATACTTTTCAGGAGCAGGAGCATCTATGGCACCGCACAAAATCTTTCAGGACAGAATCAGCACCACCTGCTACGGGGTCAACGCGAACCGGAATTTCGATGTAAATCACAACACTATTGGCGCGTCATCTAATCCCTGCTCGGACGTATACCCCGGGGAGGAACCTTTCTCCGAAGTAGAGACGGGTTATGTTTGGGACAATCTCGATCGTCTACAGCTTTACTTGAATATTCATAGATTTGGCAACTGGATTCTATATGGATTCGGTAATGCGAGTCTGCCGGGTAACGTGGTGCAGGTACACCATGTTGGAGCCACGATGGGAGCCACCATGGACGTGAAGAAGTTGCCCCAAGCCCCGTACTATTTGGTCGGCAACAGTCATTTGCTGCTGTATGGATCGTCCGGAAGGGCTGAAGATTATGGCCAGGTACTCATTATTTTTATATAGCCACAAGTAGATATTATCATGATCTTGTTAATAATTATTATTGTCCAATTTTACAAATCAAAATTTTGTACCAGATGATCATTGTAAATAATATGTATTATCAGAGCAATTGCATAATTGGTACCATCGAAGAAATCAACTCATAGGAGTTGAGGTACCTATTTTTTTTTTTGATGCGCAGGGGAAACTCTCATGGGTCCCCCGGGTTGGGTATGTGCCTCAACACCCCGGGGGTATACAGTGAGACTCCTACTCACTAAAACCACTTGCGGTTCGCCTTCAGCCGTATAAAGGAGGGATGTCCCGGATCTATCTAACACGGGACGCCCTCCACTACCGGCTGGTCTACCTAAATAGGGACCGGACTTCCACCAAAGTTAGGGAACGCTTAGGCAAACTAAAGCGTTCCCCTCGGCGGCGCCGGGACTAGCTAAGCCGGGCAGGTTCCCATCCTGACCCGGAGCCCCGTGGGACGGAAGTTATTGGAGGTTCGCATAGCGACGCCTCCGCACTCCCGTCCTACGCCGGTGGAGCGGAACGGAGGAAGGGTCATCAGGAGTTGAGGTACCCACGTCGGATGGGTTTGACATAATGCGACCAAGTTGCGTAACCCGCCATCTGCCTATGAATCAACTTATCTGATAGTACACGTAACTTAGTAACGTAACACGTTACGTCTAATCTAGTCGACATAATATCACAATTGCATAACGCAAGTGCGCCTATGAATCAATTTCTACAGTAGAACATACGATTGTAAAACGTAATGTCTTAATGATTTCTAATTGCGCTACAAAATATAGGAACTACTGCTTAAAAACTAATTAAAGTTGCAGAAAATCGGGGTGCCGTTCTCGTACACTTTGGTGTTGCCAGAGTACGGGTTCGACTTCCGCGTGCCGCCGCAATTTATCGGGCGGATCAACGGGGAGACTTGGAGCGGAATCGCCGCGTCCGCCCGCCTCGCCAAACAATACTATAGGGCGCGGACTAACTCTATATAATATACTTTGTTTCAATGTTATTTGTTGTGTATTTTAATATATTTATTCAATGTTTATATGTTTTTATTTTGGAAAAGAAATGAATTTTATGAATACTTTTGCGGCTGCACTCAGAAAGATTTGATGATTACTTTTTGGAAATGTTCACTTGAGTAAAGTGTCATTTTCCGTCAATCGCTTCGTTATATTACAGTTAAGTAATAATTAAACATCTCTGAGCGCGGCCGTTAGTGCTCATTTACATTATTATAGTATGGCGACATAATGTGTACATAATATTAAATATAAATAGCATGTTAGACATGTTTACATTGATACATTGATAATCCAACAGTGAAACAAGTGACAACACCTGCTATTTTATGAATTTAATTTAATTGTACTTTTAGTAAAATGAAATTGCATCTTAATCATAATATTATTATCTTAACTATATTATCCACAGATTAAATTGTATAACAGAAGCCTACCGACCTCTGAACTCTTCCTGAGTTTCCTTCTGAAGTGATTTTATTTTAATTTCTAATATACATGCATATTAGAAATTTTCAGGATTAATTCATCCGACAGTTCCACGTCCATCATCTACGTACGTACGTAATTGGGTACGAAGCGTGCAAATTGCCACCTTTTCACTGCAGGGCGTGTCGGAAGTCCCTTATTTTCTCAACGTGGCTAAGGTCGTCGTTAAAATACGCCGAAATTCAACGGCCATTTATTATAAAGCTTTGAAAAGATTGCTTATCCCACAAATATCATAAACTAGATGTTCAGTACAACTCTGCCTGCGTAAATAAGCCCCGGGAACCGTACATTTTCACGCATAAAAGTAGCCTGTGTCTACCATATATCTGTACCAAATTATAATTTAAAGATAGATCAAGTAGATTGTAAGCACGTTTGTACAAACGTACACTTCAGATTAATATTCGAATAGATTCTAGATCTAATATCCATTAGAATGTATGATATTAATATACTTAATACTTATAATAAAATGTGGTGCACAATACCAAAGAAAAGTTACATCAGTATTGTATATACGTCTACGAGGCACTCAGTTATGGAGTTAGGAACTTCTCTGAGTCCCGCAAGATGTCAACGCTAATAGTGTTCCGAGAGTGAAACGGAGCGGAACTGGGGCTAATCGAGAATTACTGACGTTCCTTTACACGGTATTAATAGATTAATAGATAGCGCCAACTTTGTGTAATGGATATGGAATTGAGGTGAAGGATTTTTGCACAAAATAAATAAGGTAACTTTAACGCGTTTGATATTATAAGACAGTGGAAAATAATAAGGAACTATAGGGTCAGAATACTTAGACTTAACATCTAAGTTAAAATAGTCGAATGCAAGCTGTCTAAGTATTCTGATCCTAATACTGCCACAATTACAGATGAACATAACTGGTTTCTTATGATCTTGTTATTAGGTAGATCCTTATCAAGTTGATTTCGTTAATATCTTCAACGTACATTCTTCTCGGCTCGTCGATCAAATCAATCTGAGGTAGGTACACGTTCTCGGCCGTAACGTTTATAAATAAAAAGTTTTACGTTCTTATAACCTAAGTTATATAATCAATATCAATCACTCATGCTGTCGCCGCCAAATCGCTGCTCGGGAACATATTACTTAGATTTCCACTTTTGAGATAGCCATTAAGTATCTTTTTTAAGAAATCTTTGTAAGCGATAGGCCTAAGCCATACTCTTTCGGATATGGATTGTCTGTTTTAGTTTTTGTGAATATGAAACACATGTATACTAGATATTATCCGTCGTTTGCGCAGAAGTTGTATATTTTGCGGAAACCATGCATTTTTCCACGACAAATATCTTATGTGTTCTTCCGAGAATTCAAGTTTTTCCATACCAAGTTTAATCTAAATCGATTCTGTAGCTAAAGTGTAGAGATAGCAGAGTAGAGTAGAGAGATAGCAGGTCACACACTTCTGCATTAAAATAAGTAATAATAGATTCTAATATTCTGTTAAAGAAATATGTTTAGTCAAATTAACTGCAGTTCTACATATACATAATTATCAGGGCAAGCGAAACGAGCCGGGCCCTAGTACTTATATCCCACAACCTGAACATATTATTGTGGTGATAGTTTTTCTGTAATAATTACTATGACGTCATAGCTTTAACACAGTAATTTTTATTATTAATAATAATAATAATATCTATGGACGCTTCACACCACGTCAATCTGGCCCCGTGGTAAGTACCTGAAGGACTTGTGTTACGGGTACCAGACAACGGAAATATATTTAATATTTTTATACTATACATATATTTAAGATTTTTATTATATGATAAATATATTTAATACACACCCATGACCCAGGAACTTTGAAAACTTTTTGTTCCGTCGGCGGGACTCGAACCCGCGACCCCCGGCTTAAGCTACCAACGTGCTATCCACTGAGCCACAGAGGTCGTCAAATTATTAACAACTATTAGTTATTAGTTATTTATATGTAGATGACTGTGTTATCATCAGTCAGTCAAGGTGTGACGACGCGAGCCCTCACAAAGCTCGGCTTTTAGCTAGCCTCTTCTGAGCCTTGAGCTTATGACGATTTTGATCACACAGCAACTCAATCAATAGATAGCCTACCCCAGCCTCCAAAAATTCACGACTCTTTGAAATGAATTGTTTGCAGCGCTAAAAATACTGACTATTTCACTTTGGCCCCTTTATACTTTGTAACCCTGTTCGTACGATATGGACGAATATAAAACCTTTAGTTAGTATTCTTTTTCAAACCCATAGAGAAGTTTTGTGTAATTTTTTTTGCTGGGGTAGTGAAAAATGCATCAATATATTTTTATTTCATAGCGCATTGAAAAAAAGGCTTTAAAAATTACGTAACGTAAGCGATAATAATAATATTATGAAGTCGACATTCAACTTATGCCATGGCAATTCCATACATTTTGATCGTCGAGTCTATAAAGAAGCAATAAGGAAAAATCGGTCAAACCCCCAAATAAGTAACTCTATATTAGTTGTATACATTTTAGTGAAATATAACCCTTAGTCTAAGGGGTACATATTTCAAGGGCCTTAGATGTAAGTTACACAAAACAACACATTTTTAATCTTCTCAACTTTTACTCATACATCACATTGAAATAATAGAAAATAACACGTGACACATTTAATTCCTTGCTCTGTAATACAGGACGGCCGCTCTCGCAGATGCCGCGATGCCGTGCCAAGTTTCCGAGTTTATTTGTCCTATATAGCTGGGTGGGACTCGGAAATCGAAGCCATATTCAGGTAGCTCTAGCGTGTAGGACAGAGGTATCCCAATCGTCTGAAATCGGAAAGAATATTAGCATAAGGCTGTGTTTCCACCAGAGATGTGTTGCGAGGAATTAGTAATAATCAGCTTGTTAGGGCTCCGTTTTAGGGTTCAGTAGTCAACCAAGTTTTGTTGATTACAGAACCCTATAACGAAACCCAAACGAGCTAACTTTTTTATATTGATAGGTTATTATATTAGTTACATAATTAAAGAGTTACATTGTCCTAAAAATAAAACAGTCCATATTTTAGGACCATCAATTCAAAGTAATAAATCCTTTCTATCTCTGTTAGCTATACCACTTTCGAGATCTTTCGCAAATAAAAATGTTGTTCGTCTTATCATAATGAAAAAAAATTGTTCTAGGGCTCCCGCACTAAATGTGTTTTTAAAAACTAATAGAATCGCTTCGTTGAAATGACATCGCATTGGATTTTAAAAACACATTCCTCGCAGCCTTAAGCCAGCGCCCGACTAGGTTTATAATCGGGCATAATATCATGTTATCCGTTTCGTTCTTATTTTTTTTAATATAAAATAAGGGGATAAACGGGCAAACGGGCCACATGATGGAAAGCAACTACCGTCGCCCATGGACACTCGCAATTAGAAGAGCTGTAGGTGCGTCTCGAAAGAATCGGTACCTTACTCCAGCCACCTCGCGAAAAAGTTTGTATAGATGTGAAAACTTCAACTTTTAGATACTTCTCGTATTTTCATAGCAGGTCAGGCCATTTGTGATGTATAGACAAGTTGAGATTTTATCGAACTTTGATCGCAAAGAACGAGGGATTGTCTGTGAGTTGAAACAATATTGTCTTGTTATTTCCTTTCATCAAAAAATTCGAAAATAATATTTTTTGTAGACTGCCTATATTAAAAGAAGCTTATGAATGGATAGCTGTATTTTATCGGTCGGAAAATGCGAAAAATATAAAATATGACCACTGAATTTCAAACAATACTTCCAATTCGTTTCACCGAGAGAATCATATGAATGATTCGTATATCAGGCGATCTATTTGTTCATTTTCTTTTCTTAATTCTAATGTTTTTTTTAATACAATATTTCATTTATTACCTGAGCGTAATCCTGTGCACATCCAGACGTTTCGTACATCAACAGCATGCTGTTACCAACAACATAGTACGGTGCCTGGGGGAGCTTGTACGGGTCTATGGCCGCTCCCATGATAGCCGCTACATGGTGCTGCTGGGCCACATTGGACGACAGCCTCGCGTCTCCAAACCCGTACGTGATGTAGTTTCCATAGCTGTGGATGTCCATGAAGATCTGGATTCTCTGGAGGTTAGCCTGCATGATGTCCCGGACGTAGGACGTTTCCACTTCGGAGAAGGCACTAGGCCCAGGGTAGATATCGGAGCAGGGGTTGTTGGACACGCCTACGGAGGCAAAGGCGGCATCGTAGTTACGGTTTCCGTCTGCGCCGTAGCATGATGAACTGATCTCAGGACGGAAAGACCGGGTTCTGCGCCAAAGACGCATCTGAAAAATGGATTGATATAGTACCGTTACACGGTCGGTGTGGCATCAGTCAAAGTGAAAACAGGTCTTTACTAATCACAACTGCTTTCTCACTAATCAAAGTGAATACAGGCCTTGAGGTAGGCGTCTGATCTATGACACGTATAGTGTCGAGTAGCTAAGCTGCAGCGTAGTGTCGCTTTATAGAGTGGCCTCGTCATAAAGGTAACATTTGACAAAGGTAAACCTTTTTTCATTATAATATTACTAGATGACGCCCGCAACACCGTTGCACCAAAATGCGATAATCGCGCGGGAACCGTACATTTTTCACTATAAAAACCGATCCTTTCAAGGGACTCGAAGTTTCTACATACAACATTTCAGCAAAATCAGTTTAGTGGCTTGGGTGTGAAGAAGTAACAGACAGAGAGACAAACAGACACGCTTTCTCATTTGTAATATTAGTATGGATAGTGACCACAATCCTGATGCTCCAGTCTTAAAGCAAATGTCGAGACGTCGCGTCGTCATGACCAAATTAGTACATCTTGTTTTTGTTAATTTTGTATGAGACCTTCATTATTTCATCTTACAGTGGTGTGAGAATATTCATATCCGTCCGGGTTGATCATTGGTAGTATGATCCAGTCCATGTTGTCCAGTAGATCCTGGTCTTCTGGTCTTCTGTCCACGAGGCGCTGGATCATGTACAGGGCAGCTGGTGTGACAACCCACTCTCGAGCGTGAACTGTCGCTGTCAAGAAGTATATAGGCTTGCTGGTGTCCGCGAAGTTGGTGGTCGAAATCTGAAATTTTCATGAAATAAAGTCTAAAAACCGCATTCAGATATATTTAATGATAACTTAACTATAATTTAATGAAGATTTTAACGTTAACAAACATACTTATCAAATTATTACTGTATACAAACTTATACGAAATTAGAAACAAAAATACAACTTTTAATGACGAATGTTTCATTTCGCTTGCTACATCTATCATGGAAAAGCCAATAAACGTAACGCTGCCAATTTATCGAAAACCTTCAAAAATTGTAACTGGTCGCGGTAGCCAATCGTTCGTTTACACAAGGCCTAAGTAAACTCCAGTAAAAATCTTCTACCCTTATCGTAGGAACTAAAATTTAGCGTGTATTTTTTCGACGGCCTTATCTTGGTAATGTGGGCATAACGTTACTCGAAAGCTTCCGTTATCGTTCGGTTTACCGCGCGGTCCCAGGCTGCCGATACTAAACAAACGACGCGAACAAAACTCGAAACAGTTTGCTATCTATACGACAAACTTTTCAAAGATACATTTTAAAAGTAAACATGTACCATAGGAGAAATTGATTCATAGGCAGATGGCAATTTCGACAAAACATTTAGATACTATTCGTGATCTATCGGCTAGACTTGATATAACTTATACTTAACCTAAGTAACCTAACCCTACCAAATAATACATAAAACAAATGTGCAATAAAATGTTTTTAAGATAAATAAATAAATTAGTATAACATGATTTTTATAAGACTTTTCCAAGCTTAATGTAAAAAATAATTAGATGTAACTTTTTAATTCGATATAATAATAAAATTGTTTATTGCAAAAAAACTAAATATCAATGAATTTAGATAACATTTATAGTAAAGTTCATCTTTCAAGTAAGTATATCTTTAGAACCACCTAAAACATAAACAGTCAATGTATTTTTATAACATATTTGATCGCTTTTTTGAACTGATCATAATAATATTAATAAATTATTACTACCAACTTTATTATTAACACAGTGTATCCTCCTTCTCGTCTGAATCGAACACTATTGGAACTCACACCGATATCGTCGAAATTTAATTAAAACTTGCGCTGTCGTCGTACTATTGTACAAATTGAATTCACGTACCTTCACATACTTAATGGCTCTGCCCTCGAAGGATGGACCCGCGTTCACCAGCGTCACTATATCCGGATGCTCTTGAGCTACTTTCTCCAAATAGGCATCGACCTGTCAAAAAAGTGGTTCACAAAACGAAGTATATAATTAGGGCTAACTACCCAATCGTTAGCAGACGCCCTATTATTGGCACCTTAGGGTTTTGGATGAATTTCTGTAGTACTAGTTCTTAATGTGCCAATGTTTAGGTGTTGTGTACTAAAAATATTCATTGCTCGTTCTTTTCCTTTATAATATGGAAGACGGTTTAAATGCTGAGCAGCTCTAAGAGGATTTTGAGGTGCTGTACGATATTTTAAATTAATTCAATTTTAAATTCAGCAACTCGTCCGTATTTCCAGAGTTTGCATTGGTTAAGTTAAGTATGTTATGTATAATAAAAACGAAAACGTTTTTTATTTAAAAAATAAAACTATTCTTAAAAATTTACAAGATATGTAAGTGAGCATCATCTTAAAGTACCAATCTTGCTGGTTTAGATTAAAATGTAACACTCAGTGTATCCCTTTGTTAGAAATAGGAATTCTTCCAATTCAACAGAATTCAACTAGCGGAAGCGTTATTTAAAACGTTTTATTGTTACTGCGAGCATTTGAATAGAAAAACCACTTTGCAGTAAAATGATGTTGTAGTAGATGTTTAGCGTATTCCTGCATCCGACTTGTGCACATTGTATTTTTATATAAATACCAGAATTCCAATTGTTGCATTGAAATTAATAATTTTAAAATAATTATAAAATACCGTCTTGATTAAGCTTTTGAACCACTCACAGAATACGACATAATGTTTGGTAATGAAGAAAATAGCAATTAGCAAGCGTCGGGCTGTTTCTAAATTTGTGAGGCTCATTTGAAAAATACATCCCAAGTCGCAACACTCCGCCTGTTGGAGTAAGACTGACCTGTACTTTTTTGCTGATTCTCCATATTGCGGTAGAGCCAGAGAGTTTTTATTTCATAATAATTATTCCCAAAATGTTTTCGAACATGTCACTAAAATATAAGCTACATTAAGCATTCACTTTGTCCACTTTTTACATTAACATGATAATTAATTAACTTCAATTAATTATATCGCGAAATTATGTTAATTATTTATTTTGTACATTACAATAATAGCTGTAATTTCGTATTTAATTCTACGTTTTAATTTGATAGTATTCACTCGACCGAACGCAATGGGGTATTTAAAGGCCATCACTGTTTTCAATTTTACATTTTCAACGAGGA
Source organism: Plebejus argus (assembly GCA_905404155.3). Taxonomy (NCBI): domain Eukaryota; kingdom Metazoa; phylum Arthropoda; class Insecta; order Lepidoptera; family Lycaenidae; genus Plebejus; species Plebejus argus. The sequence continues at coordinate 9,122,127 of FR989933.1, forward strand.
CTTTTGAAATCTGCGCCACGGCTTGAAATTACAACAAGCAACGTAGTAAACCTTCTGATACTTTAAAATTTCACTATTTAATATTAATATGTTTAGCATTTTAATATTAATTAGTTTAGCAATTCAATATTAATATGTTTAGTTACATTTAAAGCAGTTTTTTAAAAGATCGATATTTATAATTTCGTTAGTTATTCATTTTAACGTCATTACTAAGTATAACACAATCATGTCATACTAGACGACGCCAGCAACTCCGTTGCGGCAAAAATCGTTTATCGCGCGGTATTTTCCTGCATAAAAAGTATCCTTTCGCAAAATCGGTTCAGCGGATTGGGCGTGACGAGGTAACAGACAGACACACTTTTGCATTTTTAATATTATTCACGGGACTCAAAGTATCTTCATATCAAATTTAAGCAAAATCGGTTCAGCGGTTTGGGCGTGAAGAGGTAACAGGGACAGACACACTTTCGCATTTTTAATATTAATAGTTTGGATACATTAGTAAAATCAGATTGTTTTCTATCAAAAATAGAATCATACATTTCTAAACAACCTTTTAATGTTCTGCATAACCTAGCAGCAAAGGAACAAAAATATATGATCCGATTTAATCCCAATTGGTACGAGAATGGGTTTTTAATTCTAATATTACCTCAGCATATCTGGGATAATCTTCGAACGGTAGAACGTTGCTCCTGCCTCGTTTCCACGCGGATATTTCCAGATCGTGCTCTTCGAATGCTCTGTAATGAAAGATAAGTTTATGAAAGCTAGAAATGGATATCTTTAATCACTTTTAATTAAGATCCGAAGAATATAAATTAAAATATAGCATGAAACTATTTCTTATTAAAATTAAGAAAAAGGTTTAAAAACTATAAGTAGTTGATCGTAGACAATAATAATTATTGGTTGATCGTAGACATTAATGATTATTTTATATTGTCGTAGAGTTTTCGTAGAGGACCGCTACGAAATGTCTGCGCTTGCTATGCTACGCCACGGTGCGCGGTGGTTATAATATTATTATTATAATTATTATGACGTATTTTAATTTATTTGATTTTAATGTACATTAACATATTACTACTTCTTAACAATTACTACTTAAAACCAAAGTTTTACTTTGGTTTTTAGTCGTAATTTCTTGAAACACTGTGTCCCATGGTGTTCCTACGGGTTTTAGTAATAGTAGATGATTTTTCGTGAATTCATTTTCAGTGACTTTTCCACAGGAATAACACATTGTCCCAAAGTAAAATGTAGCCTATGTGTTAATTCAGAAAGTCAGCTAACTCTATGCAAAATTTTATAAAAATCGTTTCAGCCGGTTAAGCGTGACTAAGCTACAAACATACACACTCACAAACTTGCGCCTTTATAATTAGTATGATTAGTATGATAATCATATTATGATATTATTCCTTGATGGATCAATTTCCTGTGTTTCCTGTGAGGCATGCTTCAAAGTCTTCTAAATTCAAATTAAAGAAACAATTTAAATTCATTTGCAAGAACTGATGCGATGTCTGTATCAATTCATATCATATCAAGTATGAGATATTAGCTCTCCTTTAAATGAATAAAAAAGCTTCAATCTTCCGTAGCGAATCGCTTTAGAGTGCAGCGAAATGAATGCACAGCGGGAACACTGTGAATATTAAGTACACATACTTTATAATATCATTTCAGTCTGATACGTGGAAGAAAATACAATGGATCGCACGGATTATGAAGCAATATAGAGTATGTCAAAGCAAAGAGTAAAATTTGAAGTCTTCAAAAGTAGAGTAAAAGTATTTGAAATGGCAATTGAATCCTTATTTAACATTGATTGAAAAATTATTAGCAACTACAAGCGATATCCTTCTTTTTATAATTATTGTTCCCACACTATTAGGCCAACCTCACAGGACTATTTTATAGTGCCCAAAATGTAGGGAACTAGGGACACTCTCTTATGTTTCAGTGGAACGGATAATCTGACACGATTGGTGACAGAACAAGCGTAGGATCGGACTTCTACAACAACCTATGAATACTCAACCTATTAACTACCAAAGTAGGAAAGCATTTCAAAAAGTCCTTAACAGTTTTAGTCCAATTGTATATGTCTGTAAAAAATACTTTATAATAATTATAGTCTGCCTGTACTATGTCCATCCATCTATACAAGTAACCACAGTACAGTCTGTAGTACTCCTGTATTTTAAGGGTCGTGTACGTATTTATGTGGACCGTCAGTCATGCACCTGGGTGGTATTTAGTACTTAATGTACCTTGGCCGGTTACATCTAGCTATTAACCTGGCTATTTATTCCACTGGCAAGTAACTCTGTAATTTAAATACTCACGTTTAAGTTGCAGTCAAGTTAAACGTCGTGTAACTAGCATGTCTCGTTGCACGAAAAATTTAACCTTTTAACGTTTGACGTTGTAAGTGGCGGCCGAAAAAGAAGATCTTCCGACTGAGCGAGATAGCATGCTCGGTCAGACCCGTAAAGTTAATATTATACCTAGCGGAATAGAGAAACAAAGGCCTTAGCAAGCGAGATGTCACTATCAGTAACACTGCGTGGTAAAAAGAGACGTGTGATACATGACAGCAAAACTCTTTTTTTGACGTCCAGTTGGCACGTTGACAATTTAATATCATAGAATTCATGTTTAATCATGCTTGTATATATTGTGTATACGTACACATAATATTTTTATACACATAACAGATGAAAACCAATTTCGGTTTCGCTTGACAGCTGCTCGAGATTGTTGCTAGGTATAAATTAACGATATGGTCTGGCAGAATGTTGCAAAAAGCGATGGTTTGCCGTAAAAAATAAAAAAGAAGAACTTTATGGTCAGGCCGAAACCCACTTACGTCATTTAAGACGTTGTAAATATCTTGCCGTTCTCCGAAACTTCGATAGCGCGATGCAGAATTGTTAGGCGAATTGTGGGTATAAATGACATTATCAAACTTTAGACTTTTAATTACAATAAAGCGTTGAAAAGTGATACAGCAAGATATAATACAACGCATTCTCATTAGACTTTGTCGGAAATTATAAATCTGAAAGTCGTTTCTTCATAACTCGTGACGGCTCGTGAAAGTAGAGAAAAGAGAGTGTGTAGCAGAAATAACATTTTGGAAAGGGTCATATACATGACATAATTTTTAATGTTATCATTGTTAAAATAGTAAAAAATTAACGTGTCGTTAGGTTATCATTTGATGCGAGACGGGAACGTTTCGAATCTTTGTTCTTTTCTCAGTCGTGAATCTAATTTTGTGGCTAGCTGCAGCAGTTATGGGTGGCTATCGAAGACATGAGTGGAAAAAGTAGGTAAGTAACAGTTAAAAAAATTGCCGGTTTTATGGTACTTATCTATAAGTAACATTTTATAACTAATGGACAATTATTCATTATTTACCGTTTAATTTATACAATATTTAAACCTTGTAACTTACTTTATCATCTAGCAGCTAGCTATTATATCTAGCTACACATAAATTACACATTTTTTGATTTCATAATATTATTTTCCCGGTCCTAAAGGTAACTTTGCACTCGCGTCTTTAATTGTAAGTACTTACTGAGCAACATCCCGTAGATGTACGTAATGGTCGAGTCTCATGGTGTCCAACTTCTCCATCAGTAAGGCTGTGTTCTCTGGTGACACCATCACCATGGCATCACGCAGCTCCGGGGTCCCATGCTGCCAAACATCCAGATCCAACTCCAACTCCAGACTATGTATGAACTCCTTATGTGTTGCATTGGTTAGTTTTATGCCGTGCACAGAATATCTGAAAACAAGTGTTGAATTAAAAAAACTATTACTATTACCCGACTACGTAAAAAAATAAAGTTGACAGGCTATCGAAATTACGGACTAATGTTAGGGAATATTGTAATACTGTGCTAGTGTAATTACCTACTAATCTATTGACATCTCATTAATTAATAAAATCGGCCCAGTAGTTTTGCCGCGTACAAGGGTACAAGCATACATAGCCATTGTTTATTGTAGTCAAAATTCTCTTTCTCTATTTATATCTGAGAAACCACGAGGCACGTCCACGCGTCACATATGATTTTATAGTGTGTATCAATTAAAGTTGTGTGCCTCTCCCACAAGTAATAAGATACAACTATGACTATTAAGACTATAATTATCATCAAAGTCATAAAGAGATCCAACTTAATTAGTATAATGAACGTTTTAAAAAGAAACTTGTTATTCATATTTTGTTTATGTTCATAAATCTAGAAAGTAAAAAGTGTGTCTGTCTGTCTGTTACCTCTTCACGCTTAAACCACTAAATCGATTTTGATGAAATTCGGTATAGAGATATATTGATACCCGGGTGACAATAAAGGATTTTATCCCGAAAATACGGTTTCCGCGCGATAAACGAATTTCTACGCAACGGAGTTTTATTATAACTAGTATTATTATAATTTTCTTGTAACACGGTATAACAATAAATCTTTGTATTTAAATTCAAATCCAGATACACCGGGCTACAGAAGTTATGAAAACGTCCGCTGAACTTCGTAATCCTGCTTATAATGAAATCGCTCACAAATTTCATCCCTTCATAATCTGATACATGAAATACGGCAATGTCATTAGGGAATTTAGATTCCCTTTAAAACACAATTTTATAAGTGCGAAAATGTGTCTGTAATCTCTTCACACTTAAGGCGACGCCTTGATAAATTGGCTGTAGCGATGTCGATTTATCTCAGCAATGACTAAAGCATATAATTATTATATTCTGTGCTAAAGCTAAGAAATTAAAGTTCATTGTCAGTATTCATCATGTCTTTAATTGTCTTTGAATTACCCATAGCATAACTTGATTGGTCAACTTTTATAACACAGAATAATCAATCAATGGGACTTCTGTAAAAAAGGGATTCTAATTTTGCTAACAGAGGAGATAGTGATTTTAGCTTCCAAAATTTGTACATAGATTGGTTCACGCAAACACATTAATTTGTACATAGCTTTCAAGAAATATATTTATGGTTTTTAAATTACGCAACAAGAACCATTTTGTCGCTTACGCCCTTTCCGTTTCTTGCTGTTCCATTTCTTGTTTTCTATAAGAGGGCCGGCTTCTCATAGAAAACAAGCAATGGAACAGCAACAAATGGAAAGGGCGTAGCGACAAAATGGTTTTTGTTGCGTAATTTAAAAACCATAAATACATTTCATATAAGCTATGGACAAATTAAAGTGTATGCTAGAACCAATTTATGTACAAATTTTGGAAGCTTATATCACTCTCCTGTGTTGGCAAAATAGGAATCCCTTTTTTTACAGAGGTCTTTTTGATTGATTATTCTGTGTTACAAAAGTTGACCAATCGTGTTATGCTATGGGTAATTCAAAGACAAAGACATGATGAATACTGACAGTGAACTTTAATTTCTTAGCTTTGGTCATTGCTGAGAAAAATGGACATCGCTACAGCCAAATTATCAAGGCGTCACCTCATATTGGTATAGAGAGACTTTTTGCGGTTCAAGCGCGATTAACGAATTGGTGCACACCGAACGTTGCATACAAGTTTCAAAAGCTAAATAAAAAACTTTACCAAACATAAAACTACTTATTCCTTACAATACGAGAATCAAACCCACAATAGCTTAGCCACCAAGCCAAGTGGGCGTTGTCAAATAATATCTACTCAGATAAATATTTACACAATAATATAAACCGGACGAACATTCGTTGCCTAGAAACGAGCACGTTAGTTCTATATGTTTTCGGTGTTCTAGATATATTTTTCAAACAACTGAGACGGCTACGCGAGAAAAAAACTTAAACTTCGACCCACTTTCCTCCGGGAAATTTGTTCAATTCTATGAGTGTGTTCTACTGCTGGACCACAGTATACATAACGTACAGTAGATCTACAGATATGGTTTCAGATAACTTGAAGTAGCTATACAAAGCAGTACCTATCATGGCGAGTGTGGGGAATATTAAACTTATATAATATTCTGTGACCTGTGTAAAGCGATACTTATTTCAAAGACATAGCGGAGTTTTCCTACGCTCTACTGTATGATATTTATACTGTAGTTGTACTGCGGCTTGTTTCTCTTTTACCGTACATTTTACGCTCTCGTATGATCACAAATGTTTGATTTTGAGAGAGTAGTTCTTTGAAGAAGAAATTTTAAGAAATTGAGAAAAAATCTAGAAATATAATAATAATAGATATAGGTGGCTGTTGGAAATATGTGCTATGAAAAAGAATCCGATGGGTATTGTCAAATTATGATACGTATATTACCAGAGACCATATTATTACGAAATCAGTTGCAAATAGTAATAACAAAACGTTGGATGTGAAACTTATTTCTGTAACACAGTGAAGCATGAACTTCTTGCATGCTATTACTGTGATGAAGATACATAATTTGAAAGTGAAATTATTTTAATTGAATGAAAAAATCTCACTCAACACATGTGCAAAATTTAATATACCAAATTTTAGAAAGTTTTACTACAAACAAGTTTATTTTTACACACTCGTATAACGCAAGCACTGTGGATAATGATATCAAAATATGTTTTCTACTAGTTTTATAGAACACATTTAAATGTACCCTTCTAAACACTTAACACACAAGTTTTACTAACTACACTGTACAAGTTTTTATACCGCACTATAATATTATCATTATTATAGACAACTACGGCAACTTTTCTTTTTTTCTCTTCAAAAAAAGGATCCAAAGCCAGAAGAAGTAAGTACTTAAATACTTACCTGTTTTGAGTCTAACTATTCTACTGTAGCGGAATGTGCCCAGCAGGGCTAGCATAACAACAGTACAAATGGGAAAGAATCGACATACTGACAGATTTTATCGACAAAATGGCGGATTTCCATTATCTGACTGTCACTTTGTCTTGTCTAACTGTCACTTTGTCTATTCTTCCGTAGAAAGAAACCGTTTCTATGGTGACCATGCTACTACTGCTGGAGTAGATTATATTATACAAAAACCAAGCTCCAGTACTTCTTAAAAGCCTACTTTTAATAAACCAAGACTCGGCATGAATGGATTCAAAAAATAAAAGTATACTTACCCCTTATAAACATCATGTTTTCCAGCGACCACGGCAGAAATGCACAAAAATAATATAATGTAAAAATGCCTTAACATTTTTACATGCAGTTGCTACACACGTGTCGAAAGTACATCCTATCGTAATAATTTGATTTATTTATCACCAGACGTTAATTGTTAAGATAAGATTAAAAATGTTATCTGATAATTGTTTTCTTGGGCTGCCCGAATTTATGTTAAAAAGCGATCAAATTCGTATAGATTAACTTACAAACGTATGAAATAGGGATGATGACAAGGTCAAAGATTAGCGAATTTTGTTAATAAAATAAAAAAATAACAATAAAAAATAAGTGTTCCCAAAATTTGAGCTCGATAGCATTTGTACTTTTTTTGTTATGAGCCTTCAAAGTTGGATAATCAAGTCGAATTTTTTTTTAATTAAATTTCTTAATATTTGTATACCATTCGATAACTTATGCAATTAAAAGCAACTTTTGTTATGAAACCACTTTCATAAACGCAATATTTAATATACCTATCGAACAAAGTTCTCTCCCGATACGTACAAACTAAGAAAGAGTGACGTCAGTCTTTCGTAGCATTTTGTATGGAGCATTTCGGGCAGGTCTATTTTATGAGATGTTTGAATTGTCATATCTTGGTGAATTTTTAAGCTATCAGAGTAATTCTTTCAGTGATGTTTCTATTTTTTAAGGGTCTTTCAATTACCAATAATAAAAAAAAATAGTCATCTAGCCTATTATATAAATATAATTAACGTTGATTGATTTTAATTAATATAATTATTTAAACATATCTAATTACAATTAAGTAAACTGAGTTTTTTTTGTACATTATCCAAAATTATTTTGATAAATTATGCATCAAGTACTTACTATAATAAATGAAAATCACATTCATAAATTTTACTTGCGTGGGCCTTCTCCTTAGGTTTGACCTTTACAAAATATTGAGTTTACAAAGTTTGCCCAAGCAATTTGTGCTTATTATTACTTTGTGCTTATTAGAAAATTTATACTTTAAGTTATAATATTTGATTTCAAATTTTACATTATTATTCAGTGCTCCCAAAGTGATAATGCGCATAGAAATTTTCGAAATTTTTCGGCAACGGTCGTATTTCCCGAGCGAACGCGGTAGACGATATTTAGTTTAAGATACATGTTTTAGTCAAAGTTCGTCGTGATATTCCTGACATAGCTTTTGTAACACGGTCATTATTCACGGTCATTCATGCGCATTGTCAATTTGGGAGTACTGTAATTATACTTACCAACAGGAATTTTCTGCTCATCATCATAAGCTCATAGACTACGCCCCGTGCCCGCAACTTCGTGGCGCCAAAACTCGTTTATCGCGATTGAACCGTACATTTTTCCGGGATAAAAAGTATTCTATGTCCTTTCCCGGGACTCAAAGTCTTCTTACCAAATTTCAGCAAAATCGGATCAGCGGTTTGGGCCTGAAGAGGTAACAGACAGACAGACAGACACACTTTCGCATTTATAATTATATAAGTATGGATGTAAAAACATAAAACGTAATCAGTATAAAGCTTAACCAAACAATGCTTAACAATCATAATGCTCTTTAATCCACGCTACCGTTAGAGATTAAAAAAAGTTATTTACTCAAGTAATTGACTTTCGCAGCGGCCGTAAAATGAGCATAAATTAAAGAGCCCCGCGCCCTTAATGTTATTAAACGTCGTAAGCATATTCTCAAATGAACGAAAGCGACAGGCAATTATCGTTCGTGTGTTTTATGCTACGTAGCGTTTTAATATTGTGCACATGTGTGTATACAGGGTATAACAATAACTGTATTTTAAAAAGACAAAACCGACTTCAAAATTGTACGTAATTGAGAGTTAAAACTTCCTATCTCATAAACTACTGAACCGATTTTGATGAAACTTGCACTATTCCCTAAGTTGAACAATACCTAGTACAATAAAAAAAGAATCACTTAAATCGGACTTGTAGTTCCGGAGATATGCGTGCACAAACATAAAAACATACATACTTAATACATACGTACACTTTTGAAATTTGGCACATTTGTTCAGAAGCTGTTATAGATTAACATAGTATACAAAAAAGCGGCCAAGTGCGAGTTGGACTCGCCCATGAAGGGTTCCGCAGCAGCAATAAGGTTTATTTTTATGAAATTAAAAGGTTTTTGACTTATTTTTATATTTCAGTCGATTTAATGAAATTTAGATTAAGGTTTACCATATTTTATGACGTATAAAAAAAACTACTGGCTAGATCTCGTTCAAACCAATTTTCGTTGGTAGTTTTTATAGGAATCTACATCATATATTTTTTTAGAATTATCATGCCCCTACTTTAGAAATTAGAGGAGGGGGGGACACACATTTTACCACTTTGGAAGAGTCTCTCTCGCAAACTATTCAGGTTAGAAAAATATGATATGAGAAACCTCAATATGATTTTTGAAGACCTATCCACAGATACCCCACACGCATAGGTTAGATGAAAAAAAATTTTTTTTGTTTCAGTTCTACCTATGGGGACCCCTAAAATTTTTAATATTTTTTCCATTTTTGCATCAAAATCTTAATGCGGTTCACAGACTACATCTACTTACCAAGTTTCAATAGTATAGCTCTAATAGTTTCGGAGAAAAGTGGCTGTGACATACGGACGGACGGACAGACAGACAGACAGACAGACAGACAGACAGACATGACGAATCTATAAGGGTTCCTTTTTGCCATTTTGGCTACGGAACCCTAAAAACTGGGCAGTTCTGGAAATATTACATACATACCCGTCGAATTGATAACCTCCTTTTTTTGAAGTCGGTTAAAAAGTGATAATACTTTAGTGTGTATGTGTCCCTTATATAAGGTTTGCTGTGAAAGTAGCAGCGCTGAAAGAGTAACTTTTTTGCTTGCCTTAAATATCACAAAAAATTTTGCTCTCTCAGCGCTGCTACTTTCACAGTGAACTCTATGTCAGGAACACAATATACACACCCTAAAGTACTATCACTTAGTTTTGTTACCGTACCTACAGTGTATACTATTATACTGTACTAAATTATAACATAACTAATTATATTACTTCTATTGCCTGCGTCATTGTTGCGATCATCACGCTTAAAACGTACTTTTTTTCGGAAAAAATTTGACTATCACGGTGCTCTATTTTGGAACTCAAAGAATCTGCACACTTTCATTTCATCAAAATCGGTTCAATGCTGTTAGCATCACGATGTAATAGACAGACAGACACACTTTCGCAATAAGAATACTTCTTCTTTAATTTAAGCCTTCCTTGAAATGGTAGAAGTTTTTAAGCCAACCAAGGTAAGTCAAATCGTTATTAGCGTCGAGTTACTGAAACATTTAAATCGACATTTTTGTAATTTTAAACACAATTTTGAATTTAATTTCTATATATATAACCAAGTCTAGATTTTTACGGTCCGCAATTAATAATATCCAAAACGTTTAGGGTACGGTTTTAATGGTTTAGGATTAGTGTAATGTCGGTCAGGCTGTGGGCTGCGGCGTTTGGACCGCGGCCTGGCGCGACACTAATTAGCTTATGATCACATAAATTTGCTCAGCATTAATCAATGTCAATGTTATATTACTAGGGTCGGGGTGACGGGAATTGCAGCGCTAGAAATGGCCGTTGTTTTCGCACAACAAAAATATTATAATAGTTCCTCTTTTTTATTCTTGTTTAACAACGGAGATAGAAATAAAGGCATTACATTTTTTATTAACATAAGCAATAATTATAATTACGTCTAGTCGCACGCACACAAGCGCGTGGCGTTGCCAGACGGGCACAGTGCCCGTCTGGCAACGCCACACCGCGCGATGTGGGGACTGTGGAGTGTGGGGTGCTAGGATTTTTTCGTTACGGAATTTCTCGATTCGTTCGGCGCGCTCAAAGCCCGCGATAAGGCTATGCAATAGCTTAAAATATAATATTATAATATCGTGGAATTATCATAATATTATAATAGACTGAAGAATTCACGAAAAAAGCTCGCGGCCGGAATCGAGAATGAAGGAGATCGAGTATAGGCATGGATGTTTTAAGCCTGTCAATTTTTTAGGACCAAAATATTGGTCTATCACCAGTGCGTTACAACCCTTACTTAAAATGTAATAATGTACTTGGAAAGCAAGTAGCAACTTTCTAGTCTAGGTATCTTGAAAACTACAGGATATTGAAACAAACTCGCTTATAACTTATTTAATGACGAAAGTAAATTAAAACTACTAGGAACGTTAAACTTTATACAACTTGTAGTCATTAACTGGTGCTGAAGACAGGTGAGGGTTTCAGTGTCATCTCTTACACCGGCATATACGTTTCAGGGCACGCTTGATGCCCGCGTAGTAATGGATCACTTGCTCCTGAAAATTACAAATGAAAATTAATCATACTCTTTGTACAGGCGGGGTTTTGAAGGTATGAGTAGTGTAAGAGTTATGTAAGAGGTGTGTAAAGAGGCTAAGATACCGTCAAGTGCGAGTTTCTAGCCTAGAAGACAAGTGAAAACAAAAAATTTAAGTCATGCCAGCTCACGGCAACACTCTGAGACATTTAAATGATCATTAAACTTTAATGATGATTTGGACAGATAGCGTATAGGGGCTTCGTCAAAATCTTAACCTGAGTGCGATAAGATGCGTTTTTAAATGAGTGTTTTAAATTTAAAACAGATAGCTTAACACCGCGAAGTCTGTGTATTTAATGTTTATCTTATTGTGTAGCTAGTTATAATTTTGAATGGGTCACTTAAAAATGCGTCATTGTTGCATGGATGCGTCACGTTGGACTATTACTACGTGTGTTCGAGCTACTGCAGCAAAGGCTGCAGCTACTCTGTGACCTGATATCTCACAATGTTTGAACTACCTTTTTACATATTGTACATTTTTGAAGCAAGCGTGTATTCTCTATAGTCTATAGCAGGTCTTCCCAAAGTTAGCGCCGCGACGACCTGGGGCGTCGTCGCGACATTGTCACAGGGGCGTCGTATGTCAACACAACCAAATCGAGTGAGCACTGAGCACCGCGCGCATTATGTCATTCATAGTTCTGCATACATCCCGTGCAGTCTAAATCCCCGCTTTCAGAAGCTATGCTCAGAAAAGCAAGCAAGCATGATAACCTATGTAGACTGGTTCTAAAATTGGACAGTATTTTTGGGGGCTGGTTTGAGGGGCGTCGTAAAGAAATGGCAAAGTCCCAAGGGCGTCACAGTATAAATAAGTTTGGGAAGCCCTGGTCTATAGTTTATAGCGACAGTGCAGCGTCAGTATAATGCAATGATGCGAGAGTTCAAAGCTCTATACACTTTGCCAACCGTGACGCGTACTGACGCTCCGCAATGCTCGAAAATCGTAGCGTACATTTCAAAATAGATACCTACTTTTTATCATGGCAGTGTTACAGTCTACCTAGAATGGTAATTTTCAACGCAGGACCTTTGCATTGTATATTAAAACTGTCCTGTCATGGAATTACAATAAAAACAAAAATCTTTAGTTACAAAGAGACTTCCACTAACAATAAAGGTGCTATTTAAATGAATTTATTATTATATTATTATAATAATTAAATAAAATTATAACCCAAATATAATTGTAAAGTAATTAATCAATCCCGGCACATTCGGGAATCGGGATTACCAGTGAATGACAGGCATTTCCTCGAATAACCCGCCCGTGCTTCGATTGTTTATAATCCTTCGAATTATTGCGGGCCGCTTGATAAAGCTATCTAATATCTATGTTTGAAATAATGCAGTCGTTGTAACAATTTGCTTATATAGTAAAACAACAGTGTACGTTGTATCTAATACAACTCATAAATCTGACTCCTGAACGCGATTAAGGGCCCTTTGTACCACTTCGTGATAAGTACTGGATAGGCTATACACAACTTAACTTGACAGATAGAGTATAGAGTATCTGCCACATAAGGTTGTGGATAGCCTCTCTGGCACTTATCGGGAAGTGACGAAACAGGCCCTGACATTTACCATTAGAGAAATTTATTCATCGGGAAATGGCGTACCTCCGTTATTTGTTAGGGTAATGTTCAGTCAATATTTAAAGTCAGAACCAGTTGATTGAGCATAGTATAACTCGACCAATAATAAAATAGGTCTTCTATCTGTCTGTTTTATCAATTAATGGTGCAAACTCTAACAAAACCACTTCGTCAAGTACCGTGTTTTAATGGTTAGAATTGTTCGTCAGTTGTTAGTCTTCTTTCGTACAAAATAAAAGGCTCACCTGCATCAGGTTAAAGCACATAGCTACAAGTGCCATCCCCAACATGAGATACAGAGAGCAGACGATGAAGGAAGTCTCTATCCGCGGCGTGTATACTCGCTCGCCCGGCACGAAGTCTCCGAAACCGATGCTGGAATAGTGTAAATAGTCCGTTATATTATATTTTATGTACTTTATGTCGCGGCCGCATATACGTAGTGCTTCGCGCTAAAACCGATACTATTGAACGATCTACGTGTATCGTCCAATAGTATTGTCTCGTACCACGAAGCTTCGGACGATAGACGCAGATCACAAGTGCGGCCGGGCCGTTACAGTAGCTAAAGCGTCCTACTTTTATAAATGTGGTAAAAAGTGCAGTTAGTTTGAATAAACATAATATTGAAAGGGATTTTGATGAGATTATAATGCTGTATGGCAATAGTTTTTAGCACTGGAAAAACACTTAATCTTGCAGAAATATTTGTACGGTTCTATGAAACAAATATTTTGGCAAAATAATATTGTAGTGTTCCCAAAAGATACGGCATGTATAAAGGCGGAGGCGTTGTCCAAATAAAAAAACATTGCAATCATAGACGAATTCACTTATACACGTATGTTATCGCTTTTATTAAGTCTATTATTTAAGATGATTGACCATTAAATCATAAATTTAACATTTGCACGTCGAGAAAATCGACAAAATATGTGAGACACTGTTTGATTAGCAACACCTTATTGTACCATATTTATGCAAATAAAGAATATTATTATTATTATTATGATCAATGATGTATTAATCTAAGGTGGCCGCATTATATTTTAAAATCCGCCTAATAGAAACAGCACTCTATGAACCCCAATTTTAAAACAGTGTTTGAAATATCGAATGCTGTAAATAAAGACGAATATTGTAGGATATTTCGAAATCTTACCTGCTAAGAGATATAAAGCAGAAGTACGCTCCATCCAGCCTATCCCATTTCTCCCACAAGCCGAATATCATTGAGCCGAACATTATGTACCTAAAACAATTAACATAAATTAAACCTAATCTCCTTAGAACATCACACAATTTGCCTTAATTCGTTAATCTAATTATTTCAATTTTCATTGTATGAGTATTTTGGTAACATCAGTTAAGAATATTTTGGGCATATGATTATTGTGACGAATACAGTTATAAATTATGTTACAGTTCACACATTGAATGTAACCATTTATTAAAATAAATAAAAAATAAAATATCATCAATCAATTAATTCAGTCATTCAATCAGATTATAATCAAATACCAGATTCAACCAGATGACTGGGACATAATAATAAGAGGTTTTCATTAAGAATGGCTTGTTATGTAGAGCATAAAATGGGGAAAGAAAGGTCCTAATGTGACGACAAGACATTTAAGCGTACAAATCCTTTAAGACGAGTAGCTCTACCATGAGTTTTAAGCTATAGTATTTATCGATACTCGATATCGACTTACGTAAATTTTTAGTATGGAAAATTGTACAGCGCCTCTAGCGGTCACTTGTGGAACTAAAATCGCTACCATGAGTTTACAATAAATACGTATCGAACAAGAACTCGCTAGCGACTATAGTTTTAATCAGTTTCTCTAAACAATCGGTACCATGAGTAAACAATTTGACAAGTGGTATCGTAAAATACCGTTACGACAGTAGTAAAGTAACTCACTAGCCTTTTGTAGGGTGAAAGTGTTGGTTGTGATTTGTGAAGAGTTTCATACAAGATAATATTTAGTAATTTGTGCTTAATATGGTGTATAAATAATAATTATGTCCGGTAAAGCATATTTAGCGTGGAATATGTTAACGTTGGCTTCACGAGAAGACGAACGTAGTGAACAAGGACGATTTCAAGCTAGTGTTTAGTGTACGAAAGTGTCTTGGAAATCCACTTGAACATTTGAGTGATAATAATTTTATTAAAGAATTAGTGTACGAAAGTGTCTTGGAATTTGTAAATCCACTTGAACATTTGAGTGATAATAATTTTATTAAAAAATATAAATGAAACGAAGAGGCTTTCGAGCATATTTTGTTTGTTATTTGGACTCCTTAAGATCACACAGATATTTGAAATCATCACAAAGAGTTTCCCTTGAAACAAAGGTAAGTTAGTACTTAGGTACATTATTTATGAACTTATTTTGTAGACGTATTTCTTCATAAAAATAATAATATATATTTTCGTTCACGTCTTTTCCAAAACTAGAATAGCACGGAAGTGTTTACTTGGTAAAATTATCATCACACAAAAAATAATAACCCAGAACGCAGAGTGCAAACCCTTCCCAAAACTATTAGAACAAAAAAAAGGTAAAATTGTTTTATGGTTTTCGAGATCACTTGAAAGGCACTTGCCACTTGTATTCACAGATTAAGAATTAGTTACTACGTAACTTGTATTAATTGTAAAATATACCTAGTTCACAAGAAATAGCAATTCTTTATCTTAATACAATAATTTTTGGTTCACAAGTTTCTACTTATCTTTAAAAGTTCAAAGTTCGTTTTCAAAATTCATCGAACAATGCGTCTTTATTTACATACACTATGCAATCTGTCTTCTTCTTCTCCTTCTATAATGCATACAAGTTAACGAATATATTTGTTTCTTACATTTACTAATAACAAGTCGCTGTTTTAAATTGGTAGAGTTTTTAAGGCCATATGCCGTCTTAGTCTTTTACTCGAGTTAGAAAGAGATACACAAAACAATTATGAAGTTAGCTACATTACGATTTTGTACTATTATAAACACACGAAAACTACATAAACAATCGAGCTGTCGCTAGCGATTATTATAAATGATCAAACGAACTTACCAAGTGAAGTTCGATCATTATTATATGAGTCGCTTCATTCAAAGATATATTAACCAAGTAGTCCTTTGTCTATCTGCTAGGCAATCGCGTTTTTTAAAGACGTTTGTAGGTAGTTGAAAAAATAACTTTCCATCCCGGCCACTCGCTCCTGGACGCGCCTCATTATGTTTAGAGAGAGGTAATGCAAAAAATCTTTCTTTCTTTCTTTGGGTACTGCAGCAAACATAGTTTCTTGCAGACTGGGTGGGAGGGAGATTATATCTTTGAATGAAGCGACTCATATAATAATGATCGAACTTCACTTGGTAAGTTCGTTTGATCATTTATTATATTTCTTCGCTTCATTCTTCGATATATTAACCAAGTAGATTTTCAGAGTAACGAAAGAAAGATTTTTTACAAAATACTTAGAATTTATATATACAGTTTATATTTAAATACATTATGAATAGTAATCATTATATTCGAGAAATTTTTTATTTTTTATTTTTTTTTAACATTATGCCCATAAATAATAATAATAGTCGAAACAAAACTTAAGAGACCTCTATGGTTTTGTGATTCAAATGATAACGTACTGGGATCATGGTGATTAAGATTATATAACTGATTCAGCGAAACTTTGTTCGTCGATAAAATTATGGCTTAGGAAAATAGCGAAAGTATTGGAGTCACTAGCTCTGCCTGTCGACTGTCGTCTTACTAATAGGTCCAGTATCAATCCCCGTGTCGGCGCTCGACGTGTCGACGCCGCGCCGCTCTCGCACAGCACCTGCTTTATCCAGCGGCTATTACCGAATGGGAGGTGGCTGTTCTGTGCAGAGCGTTAAACCCGTACTGTAGCATTATCCTATTTAGTATAATCTTGAATAACCATCGCAGGGCGTAATAACTTAAATATTATAACTTCTTCTTCTTTTTTTTTTTTTTTTATAAAAGAGTTACATAATTTAAGAACATCCGATTACGCTCAGGAGTTTGTCTTTGTAATATAAATTTCGAATAATTTAAAAGTTAAAACCGTATTTTTTATTTTGCCGAGTTTTATTATTTGGCAGAAAGTTTTAAGTCAATGATCAGTATTCAGTAGGTACAGAGTGCAAGAAAAAACAAATAATTTATAAGTGGATCCTGGGTACTACACTAGGTACTCAGGTATGGGCTAGGAATTAGAATGTTTACCGGAAAGCTTCTTTCAAAAGACACTTTAAACATTCATCTAAGCCAATGTCACCATCCAATAATATCAACATTGTTCATAAACAATGACAGTGCACAGTGACATGGCTGTAGAAGATATCGTTTTACAGCCATTGTCAAATTGTTTGGCAAGGTTCTGATAAAGCAGACGAAGATCTCTGTAATAAGTCTATTAACTAATGAGATTGAAGAGAGTATTTACCTAAAATCTAAGTCGAGTCTAGCATTTTAGAATAAATTTTAAGGCGTCTACTGTTATAACTCATAACTGTGTCCGGCCCTGTGGTCGTCGACTCGTCGATAGTGTGATTATTGCATATTACAAATTACAATTACAATATGATTGAAATTAGAGAATATTGTGTTCTCGGTCCAGCAGGATAAATATTTATACTTACACTTATATTATTCAAGATTAAGTGTCATTATGTTATCGTATTTATCATTGCATTTATTTAGCATTAATAATTTTAATCGCTGAAAACCAGTTGCATTCCGCGACGGGGGTCAGAAATCAGGTGTCAGAACACCTATCAGTTGAGGTAGCTCACGAATAGTACACTGATTTAACTGTTCTATATTATTTCGTTTTTAATAGGCTTATATTATTATTATATAATATATCTAATATGTAGGTACATAAAATTCTCGTATCACGGTGTGCGTAGTTGAACTCGTCTGAAACGGCTCGACCGATTTTCGTGAATCTTAGCGAGCATATCGGCTAGGGTTGAGAATCGGACAACGTCTAATTATTTTTATATTGATGAGTGTATTTTTGAATAAATAATAGTAAAATGTTACAACTCGAGACTGACGGCGACCATTGTTTGTACGATGGGATAGCAATCATAGACGTCATGGTGACATACTTACTAAGTCACTTCAATAAAATAATATGGGCAAAATACTTTATATGGTAAAACAACATTTGCCGAGACATCTAGTTATGTTATAATAATATGTATTGTAAGCGTTAAGACTTAAATATTTACATATTTGTTGTGGATTTAATACACCCATGGCACTATTAACAATAAAACTTAAACAAAAAAGGGGCGCCTGAGGCTGCGCCTAGAACACTGGTATTGCGAAAGCGTGGTAAGGCTAGTAGTGATAAAGCCTTCTACGCCTGATCTGGTTTCCTTCTTTATATTTTTTGTGAGAATAAATGTAAGCGCACTGCGCATCTGATAGTCTGTACGTCAAGACTTGAGGCTTTAAATCTTTCAATCGAATAGTGAGTTAATAGGAACCAACAAGTAGCTGGCTTTTAAATCTATTTTTGACAGATATCCACTTTTGGATATTGCCTTGAAAGCCATACGGTAATTTTCCAAATTAACATGTAAAATAATTATTTAGAAATAAACTTACGAAGTGGATTCAAATTGAAAATAATTTTTAAAAAATTGTATTTAAAATATAATACAATATTTAATAGTTTGAAGAAAGGAAAATCTTTGAAATAAGGTAATCTTCGGTGGAGTTACACGAAGATATAGTTTTAAATTCTAATAATAATTTATTGATGTCATGATGTATAATACATTAAGCCAGTGGCCCCCAACCTGTTGTTGTTTTTGGAACGAAGTTCCCTATTTATTTATTTTTTAAGCGGGCCACAAACTTGTTTTGGTCTTGGTGTCGTGGGCCGCAACAAACATTTTTAGGTTTAAAAATAACGTTCAAAATCAACGATTTACTAGTGAACAAAAATAATTTACGAGTTACGACTTTCACGATTACTGCTGGTGGGCGTGAATTTCAAAATGCTTTAACATCACGCGGGCCACAAATAAAGTTCCGGTGGGCCGCAGGTTGGGAATAATAATTATAATAGTAACATCTATAAAATATGTATAAAAATGACTGTTAGCTGCACTACGGCTGCGGTGTTGAGCATTTGTTCGTCTCAACGTTCTTCGAACTCGAAGGGGGTTGATTGTAGCGTTACAATACTAGTGGCGCCAGCCGACGGTTACCACAGTCCACATCTCTCCCCCCCCCCCCCCTCCTTGACGGGTAACGGGAAGGGTTTGTCAGAGCCCGAAAAGTACCCGATTGATGATGGAATGTACTAATTTGTCTCTGAGAACAAATACTGGAATTATCCAGCGAAACCATAATAATCTCGGTCTGATATAACAAGGCTTATAATCTTGTCTTGTCTGATAGTATATTATCTGATAAGTCTGATAATAATTAATATCGAGATAAGTTAGATACTGGCGATAACTGATAGGTCTTATAATTTCGAGACATTG
This sequence comes from Plebejus argus, assembly GCA_905404155.3. Taxonomy (NCBI): domain Eukaryota; kingdom Metazoa; phylum Arthropoda; class Insecta; order Lepidoptera; family Lycaenidae; genus Plebejus; species Plebejus argus. The sequence continues at coordinate 9,141,848 of FR989933.1, forward strand.
TCAGGTGAAATCTATAATGATAATAATCGACCGAAATAGAATCGAGCTGCAACACTTATTAGCAGGAATGTTTTATAAGCAATAGCTTATCTTAATCGTCTTTGTGATCCTTTAAAATCATAATCTGGCGAACCCAACAAGGGTTCACCTAACGTCAGTAGAAGCTCTGGATCTATCCGGATCTGGTCCGGTGCCGGTGGGTCAGAATCGACCGTTGGCACCTGGTTTAGGAGTGGGAAAACTTCTGGTTTATTCGTAACCTGATCGACCCGTATATCGGTCACTTCAAATTATATTTCCCCGATAGTCTGGTCTTAGTGACCTAAAAAAATTATTGGGGTAGTTATATTGTTCGTTATAATCGACTTATTTGTCATATAAATTAATATTATGTTACAAAAAATATTGAGGGTAGTAACTATCACGTTACGAAGATATTAAATAAGTTTCGTTATACACTCGCGGTGTATCCCGAATCCCAACATTGGTGCAAAATTTATTTAATAATAATAGTTACATACCGTCAGACATAATAAATTATAATCGTAGTTCTATATTTAGAACAAAAGGTGTGCGGGACGCGCATTGGTTGTTAACTGATAAGATTCGCAGTCAATGTAGTTATTAGCTCGAAATATTTTTGTATAAAATGGTAAAGATAATATTATAATAATTATGTAGTTCTATTTATAGAACAAAGAGCGCGGGGGAACGCGCGGTAGTTGCTCATTTTTATTTTTAAACATTGTCGGAGACTCCCAGTTAATCCATACTTTATGTTGATTTAAAGAATAAGAATATATTTTAAATTTAACTAGTAATTAACTCGCAGTTAATCATCTCAAACCAGCCAACATATATTATAGTTCTATTTTTAGATATAACATCGTCAGAGACTCGCAGTCAATTCCGATGCATAAGAATTGCGTTTAGAGACTCGCAGTCAATCCACACATTATGGCGGTTTATAAAATAACTCGCAGTTGATTCAGACAAACCGGCCAATATATAGCTATTTTTATAGAAAAGCTGAAAAAAAAAAACATCGTCAGAGACTCGCAGTCAATTCCGATGCATATAAATTGTGTTTAGAGACTCGCAGTCAATCCACACATTATGGCAGTTTATAAAATAACTTAATATAATTAAGTACTTGCAGTAATTAACTTCACTTATTTCCCCCAATCGGACAAACGTATAGTTCTATTTATAGAATAGGTAAAACATCGTCAGAGACTCGCAGTCAATTCCGATGCATATAGATATAGATTGTGTAAAAGGACTCGCGGTCCAAACACACTGTACTTATTGACTCACAGTCGCAGTACATGCCGGTTAATTAAATAATTGCAGATGTTTCCCCCAATCCGGCAAACATATAGTTCTATAATAATTATTATATTTATGGAACAGATGAAGCATACATAATATTATAGATTGTGTATAAAGACTCTCAGTCCAAACACATTGTACGTTTATTGACTCGCGGTCGCAGTACATGCCGGTTAGTATTGAATATAATTGGCTCGTCTTGGCCTCGGTAGTGCCTACCGTTTATTTAAGTATTTAATAGTACTTACATGTATTTTCTTGTTACACGATAAAATAACACTGATTTTAATTACAACACTGACTCAATCATCTTAAAAAAATAACCAATTTTCGTCTGAGCGCTGCGCTTTGGCATGGTTACTTAGTATACGTGCACGCGTTGCCTCGCGTTAACAAAGAATGAGGCGCGTCCAGGAGCGAGTGGCCGGGATGGAAAGTTATTTTTTCAACTACCTACAAACGTCTTTAAAAAACGCGATTGCCTAGCAGATAGACAAAGGACTACTTGGTTAATATATCGAAGAATGAAGCGAAGAAATATAATTGACTCGTGGTACGGTTTTTATTGAAAACGATTCGACGCACGTTTTCACCTTAGCGAGTACGGTAAAATCGTATACGTTTTCGATAGCAACTCATGGTAGAGCTAGAGGAAAGAGATAGAAAGCAAAGCGATAGTAAATGTAAGACGTGTTAAATTTATTTTACTATGTTTTGGTATAGGGATATAGTAGGAAAATAACTAGTACTTTGGAAAAACTGAAAAACAATTGATTTTAAGCATACTAAAATGGTTATAAACTGAATAATTAAAAAAATATAATGATCGTATTATCTGCCTAGTATTAGTGATACCATTGAAGATAATATTATAGGGTATTGTAGAACACCATCCTGAACAAGCTCAGTGCCAAGCTGGACAGTCATATGAGGCACTGGGTCCAAACTACATATCCGGAGCTCCAGAGGGTAGAAAATACTTAACCAATAATTTAAAGGCCTCTTCACCAAGGTCCATGCTGGCCCACTACAAGCCATCGCTATTGTGTAGATGGGGTATAAGTGGTGTATGATGGCGGACGATGGCCAGTGGATTGCCAGGCAGTAATGAGCTATGCGCCATTATGTTTACTGTTTAACACCAAGACGTGGTCGTGGTCTACAGTTCACGATGGCCTGCAGTGGGCCATCGTGGGCCATTGTGTACTGGCTTAAAGTAGTGTTGGTAAAAAATTGCATTAACAATAATAATTTATTGCTAAATGCCTATTACCAATAATTAAATGAATCGTACTAAAAATACGATTGCTAATATTATCGTGCGTAGCAATCGTCTGCGATCATGATAAAAATCACGTCCGCGCTGTTTCGCACCGCGGTGCTAACTGTTATTGAATTGCTATTTTTCACTCGATGCGAAATAATACTCGACGCGAGTGCGATGCGAACAGATAAATCACGATTCCGCGTTTTTAGCTAATAGCAAAGCAATAATACTTAGCATGCTATGACATCGAAATTAGCATGTTAATTAAATTAATAGAAAATAGCATTAATTCCCATTACTAGCTTAAAGAATGCTACCGTAATTTTAAGATTTTGTTATGGGTAAAAGAATAGTAATACGAAGTATAACTTACCCAACCATGATGGCGACGCAAGCGCTGATGGGTACAGTGACAGCCTGAACGTCGAACGTCACATAACTGAACTCGCTCGACACATCGCTCGGAGGGTACCAGTAGTAGGGCACAATTATTGGAGTTCTGAAAACATCAACCTTAAATTAATATTCAATTACTGAAGACTTTAGTTAAAAATTACGAGCTTGGGCACATAATTTCACATTATTTTGACATTATACAGGATGTGTGCACTGTGCATGTGTCCGTTTTGTAGAGCTTACTGTAAAAGTAGCAGCGCTAAAAGACTAACTTTAAGGTGTGCATGAGTCTCCCGACTCATACGCACCTTAAGGTTTTGATACCCACTGTCATTTTCGCAACTAAACTCCCAATGTGTGTATAAATGTTACTGAAGTATTTCATAGAAATTTAATCATACTCACATGCACATACATTCAAAAATATAATATACCTCCTGGCACCCTGGATTAAAAAGTAGGTACTGCCGAAAACTAATTTAAAGTCCAAGATCAACAAATTCTTACAAATGAGAAAACACATCTTGAAAATTTTGTAAGAGCTTTTGTTTCCGCAATCTTAAAAATTATTTTAATTTCTCGCAACAATAATTAATAAAACTCTCAAAACTTTTATATTCCAATGAAATTTAATTACGTTCCTAAATGACAGCAATGAGAAATCTCCCATCTCGAGACCAATTAGACAGGGTAAATGAAAATGAAAAGAAAGTTAAGATTCAAATCGACTTCGAGGACTTCCATTTCCGATACAAAACCCGATAACAAAAATAAACGATTTTACCGGGAAATCCTACATTTCTCTGGAGTTGCTATCAGTTTTTATTTTAATAAATTATAATTCTTGTATTATCCAAAACTCAAAAGGTGCTCCCTCACCGGGAGTACCTATTCGCTTGTAATGTAACGTTACAGAGTCGAGCATTACATCAGTGAGGGAGGATAGCCGAGCATTTCAATGCACACCTTGTATGTACATACAGAGTGTAGTATCTTGATACAGTGCTACGTAACAGTGAAGTCAGCTATGCTCTGGAATGCTTAAAGTCGATTGTTTATGTTACATTACACGTGAAGGCTCGCGGTGAGGGAGCATCTTAATTTATAGAAATCTCCGAAATATTAAAATCATTTGTATTTCTGACACAATAATAAATATTATAGTTCCTCTTCTCTGTGGTGCGTTTTACCCATCGTAAAATACACTACCTTAATACCCTTACTACCTTACGAAGGAAACCGTAACTATATTATAATTATGTAAGTACGAGCTTTTGCCCGTGGCTTCGCTCGCGTTAAGAAGTATTATTAAATACAAACTTTCATCCCCTATTTGAAACCCTTGGGGTGAGAATTTATCAAAATCCTTTCTTAGCGGATGCCTACGTCATAACATCTACCTGTATGCCAAATTTCAGCCCGATCCGTCCAGCGGTTTGGGCTGTGCGTTGATAGATCACCATGTCAGTCAGTCACCTTTGAGTTTTATATATATAGATATAGATTATCTCAAAACATTTCACTTATTTTATTACTCTGAAATTTGTTACTCTGAATAAGAATTATTCTGATTTTGATTTGATTTTGCTGATGATTTGATAATAAAAATGATTACCTATAGTAAATAGCTTGTGTCCTGTGTTCCGGAACATCGGATTCTCCATCAGTTCTACACTCAATAGGACGGTCAGTACTCTCAGACTCGCTAAACTCACCCTGAAAATAATTTAATTAAAACAAAATTATCATATTATCTTTTATATATAAAAATGGATTTTTAAAATGTGCTAGTCGCGCTAAAACTCGAAAATGGTTGAACGGATTGGGCTAATTTTAGTTTAAAATATTCGTAGAAGTCCAGGGAAAGTTTAAAAGTGACACGAAATTCACAGGGACAGCTAGTTAATGAATAAAAATTTATTATTACCTACATTGCAAAACAGCTATTTACAACTTTTTGCCAATTTCACTAGAAAGCATCGGCGACATAGGTCCCTAGAGTCTAGACTCTAGACCAATGTCGGTAGAAAATGAAACCTTAAAGCCGTATAGCCTATGCCTATGTCATAAAATGGCATATTTTATTTTAATTTTTGTCAGTCGCGGTCGCTTGCGGCAAATATCGGAAAGTAACCTTTAGATGAAGTTGTCATTTTTGTATGTAAAGCTGTGGGCCAAACAGTAAAGTTACTGTAAGTAACTTTACTTTTTTGGCCCTTAAAAGTGACATAACCAAAACCTAAAGGCAAACAATTTTTACTCTGTTCAAAGTTTATTTATAATTGAGATATCAAATGCTCCTAAAGGGACGTCCCTTATAAATATACTGTGCCGCAGTTTTCTTAAGCAAAATGTTTAACAATAAAATGCCTATTCTTATATCTCAACCCTTTTGATCCTTTCAATAAAAACGCAGTCCCTTACAATTAAATAAGGATATTTATTTTGTAAAAAGATCCAGATTATAACAGCTTTACTAGCTATTTTCAGCGGCTTCAAAATTAGAGTATGCAACGAAAGTGTGTCTGTCTGTCTCCCTTTTCACGCCCCTACCACTAAACCGATTTTTTTATTTGGTATGGACATACTTTGTGTTCCGGGAAAGGATTGATACTTTTTATCCGGAAAAAATTACGTTTCCCGGGCGATAGCCGAATTTTGGAGCAACGGAGCTGCGAGCGTCATCCATAGAGTAGATTCGGAGCATTCGTTGCAAAGTAACAAACTTCTCGTCTTAATAACATAATAAGGATGTGGTCCTACCTACCTGTGGTCTTATGTGAATAATTCTTCTTCTTGAGAACCCCGGGCACCCGCGACACAGGCATATTAATGCGTACAAGCATTTACACCAACTAGCCAACAACTCACCTGCAAAGAAACATTAAAATATCAATAATTTTACGACCCATGTACAAAAATAAGTGTCTGTCTTTATGTTACCTCACCGGGCCTAAGCTGCTGAACCGAGCTTTAGCTTGGACATGGGACATGAGTCATGGCATGGGATATTTTTATTACAACAAAAATATGTAAGGTCCCCAGTTAGAATAAACAGATTGTAGATTGTAGGCTTTATCTAAGGTGTGTGTGACAGACTTTCTTATAATTTAACATTGGTATAATAATAAAATAACATTGATTTTGAAATTAAAGGTACCACAAATCGCAATTGACCTAAATTCATCGAATGCTTCTCGACTTGGCCTTACTCAAGTTCTCGATACTGCGAATTTCCTCAAGATTTGTACTAAGTTGTTGAATCTATTGATTTAAGATTTATAAGTGATAAATAAAAAGAACTAATGGCTTCTACAATATAAATAAATGTTGTTAGTCTCGATAATATGCTAGAACGGCTGAACCGTTTAGGCTAATTTTAGCCTTGAAATAATAATTGTGGTAGTCTGGGGAAGGTTTATACTTTATACATAGGGAGTAATATGAAGTTTACCGGGTCATCCAGTCGACGCTAAAAATTTATTACCTGTTACCCTTACGGTCAGAGTCTTCCTGTCTCCCGATGTACTCCTTATAAAAGGTTGGATTAAAAAGGAATAATATAGGTTTCTAGTTAGAACAAAGGTCATTTCAAATATATTGTATAAGTCGAATATTATCGAAAGAGATCCTGAATTCACAGAAATCAGAATTAAATATCAGTTTTGAACTTCTCTCATATTTTCAACCTGTGGCAAAAACAGTCCTATTTTATCATTTAAAACATCAAAAAATACCATTGTGATCTCGGCTAATAATTAATTAGTTTTCTACGATCTTACGATACTACAGGATTCGGAATTTTTATTCTATTTTCAAAAATCAAAGACAGAAGCCAAAAGTGTATAAGCACGAAGTTTTCGTAGTAGGTAATCGGTAAATTTTTGGGTAAGTATAATCAAAACATTGAGGCACAGATCTTCATTCAAATTTTACATTTCACATGAAGTTTTGCGTTTGCGTTGAAGTACTTACCAACATTGCTGAGGTACAGCAAAAATAACGGCATTCCGAGAAGGGCGTAGAATATTGTCATAATTTTACCCCAACTAGTCCTAGGACTCAGGTGGCCGTAACCTGAAATTAAAAAAAGTTGGACATCATCAATTTACGAGGAGCACAATTATTATTATTATTATGCTCCTCGTAAGTTAAATATGTCAATATTTATACACTAAACACCCATAACACTATTGGTGTTATTGGTGTTAGTATATCACTCTAGCTCTGGTGTATTAATGGTAATGGTAACACACCATTGGTTGCAAAATTTAACGACCAAACAAAACTTGTTAAAAAGTCAATTAATACATCGACATTTGTGTTGTACAATAATTTAGTTTCCGCACGTGAAAAATGGTAAATACAACTAGTTTAAACTTTCGATCGTTTGCTTTTATATTTTAAAATTTAATGTATAACCAGATAAATTCATAGGCGAACTACCTACATAATTTGGTCTGGCTATGTCAAGTCAATGTGAAGCGGCCTTTTAACGTTAGCCCATGATGATCGTATGTAACAAGCGATTGCGAAATATGTTTAGCGGAAATGTTCGACCTCGATGGTGTATGCCAGTGTTACCCAATCCCTTACCACGAACCCCTGTACATATGCTGCCCCCGTGTGGTGTGTTCTCTAGACCACACATAATCCGATTCTTGCTGTATAATTTATTAATTGTAAAAACTGTGCTAAGGGTCCTTGCCAAAAGGCTGGGAAACACTGGTGTATGCTACAGAATAGAATATAGATAGAGTAAAGACAGTTTCACAATCAATGCATCTAATAGTTATGAACACACCATAACGGCCTCACATGGTGATGGGCTTTTTATCATATCGTCAGCTGTAGGGATTGACTACCGGTAAAGTAGGCCTTGTCGTAGGCGTGCTGTAGGCGTCTGATTACAAAACAATTTGTTTGATTGCACAATACTTATATTTACTGGTATTATATTATTCAAACATCAGCTATTTTAAGACAAGAAACCATTGAAACGAATTCCTCTGATAGTACTCGTATTATTATTATCACTAGAGATCGCCCAATGGTCGAAATTCGACCTTAGTTTCAACGACATTAGGACTACTACATATTATATTTTGTAAAAAAATATTGACTTTATCATATTTTTTTTCAACTCTTGTCTCTGGAACTTAGCTGATCTCAGAATGGCCGTGTAAGCATTGTCTAAGGCGTCTCCCAGACAGACGCGGCCTGCGGTGGCGGTCGCGGCGGCGGTCAGTTTTTGTACCGCGACCGCCACCGCGTGTGTCTGTGTCGTTCCTAGAACTCCAAAAAAAACCTGAAAAAGTCATCCAACTGACTGCCGCCGCGACCGCCACCGCAGGCCGCGTCTGTCTGGGAGACGCCTAATAGTATCTAAGATTCAATAAAAAAAATTATAATCCATTTTCAATTTGTCAACGTTATAAACTATAACTGTGCAAAATTTCATTCACCTACGTTTCCCCATTTTTCGTCAAAAGGGATCCAAAGTTTTTCGCTCGCGTATTAATAATATATACCTAGATTATTTAATATCTATTTTAAGAGAATCCATCTGAATGATGTCTTTCCTCGAGATACAAGAATTTATTTGGACATTTCCTGTGATTCGTAGATAAGTGGCCATCGTCGGATCTCACGACGTAATGATTCGGAAAGAAAGAATATTCATTCGGAGGAAAAATGTTTTGCTTTTAATCAGGGGCGTAGCTAGGTACCACCGTATATGCCGTAATATTCATTATACGGGGCCCACGGGACACAGGGCCCCCCAAAGTGCGTATGCAAAAATTAATAGTATATCTCTCCATTTCTTAAAGATAAATACTAAATAGGCAACTTTATCTTAGGGCTCCCAAATAATTTTATACGGGGCCTCGTCAAGGCACGCTACGATTCTGATTTAATTAAACATAATATATTTTAGGGATTCGCGAGTCTTTTTCGTCGTGTCAACGACTTCGGCTTGTTCAAGTGTCGTTGCAATTTCATTGTGAGCACCTCAAGTATCGCCGGGATTGAATCAGAAATTTCCTTTGGTATTGAATATTGATATAAATACGGTATCATAAATTCCAGCAATTTGAAATATACCTAAGTTGTGTCTTTATTAAGTTGAACCAAATAGCTGAATTTAGATAAAATTATTGTTGATGATATTTAAAAAATAATATTTGTTTTATAGTCTTATGTGGTGGGTTTTATTTATATAGCTAGTCTTTACCATTTCCAGTCGAGCACTCAGTATGTTTAGTATCTATATAATAAATTCTCGGCCGGTCTCTCTACTCGATTCGGTAGTGATGAGGTCTTGTCAAGATTTAGTTGTTAAAATTCCTTTCAAGTATTTTCGCTTTATACGGGGCTTACACGGGTGACTATAGCCGCACGATTTACGCCGCACGGCGAGAAGCGACTGTCTAAACGGCGATACGCCGCATACCCAATTGCCATTTAGACAGTCGCTTCTCGCCGTGCGGCGTAAATCGTGCGGCTATAGTCGCCCGTGTAAACCCCGCATTACCTATCGTAATGATGACATAAATGACAGGAAGTAGCCCTAGTGTCGGGGAGTGTTCCACCGCTTACCTCAATGTTGTATATTGCATAATTTCAGTAATACTATACATGGGCAGGGCCTGCCAGTTCTGTGAGCTAGAGCTTGACAATCCCACGGGTCTACATTAGTTCTCCAGTATTTTGGATTTACCTATAGTAGTGATGACGGTGAGTGAGTACAGGAATGAGGAGGAGAAACTCCACTGCCGGGAGTGACGGCCGCCGTCCCAGCCGCGCCGCACCGCTTTCACAATCTTGCGCTGGTACACCTGCAACTCCAGACTTATCCTGGAAAAAATATTGCAAAAAATATGCATATAGATGAACATAGAACTTCCTACTTCTTGTAAGTCGGTTAAACAGTGTATATGTATTTTAACATACAAAAAATAAATTAAAAAAATCCACAGCCGAACATAATATAACCTCCTCCTTTTTGGAAGTCGGTTAAAAATCGATTGAGATAAAGTTTGGTCGAATACCGAAAGCACATTGCAAGTTGCAACGTAGAGATGGGTGTTGATGCATTTTTAAAATATGACCTTTTCAAAACTAAACTTTATCCAAATTCGAATAACGTAAACTGACTCTAAAAGTATCTTGATGCTAAGAATCCTCAGTACAATCTAGAGTCTAGACAGTCTTAAGCACATTCAAATACCCTTGTAATTAGGAAAATTATGCTACAATTAGTGTAAAAAGAAAAATTAACAACGGAAAAGCCAACCTTTCTTTGAGAGCGGTCTCATTAAACAAATTCAAAGTTAAAGTAACATTCTGCCACAGGTATTGCGCGGTTCTGTTCCTCTCTTTCGTCATGTTGTTGGCTCGCTCCGTCTCATTCGCACCCTCTATCCCTTGGAACATGAAGGCACCTGAAATACAAATTTGATAAGTTACAGAAAACTTCTGAATAATGAGCCTAATGTTAGCTAAGACGGGAGAACAGGAAAGTCTAAAAGCCCATTTTTACGGAAAAATTTATGAATAGCAGAGGAGTGATTACCAACGTGATTGTGAAGCCATGGTATGCACAATCGACGATCATGGGCAATTTACGTCCAATAAGCTGTACATGTTCATAATTGTTTGTTTCTCTCACCATGGACCAATATAGCCATTAGAGTAATAACAACTATTGTAATTATCTAGGACAGTTCCTAGATTCCTAGGACAGGTACTCTACAGTCTAGAGCCCAGAGTCTATGGCTATTAGTTTGACTGCAGGCAACGCTGTAGATACTTCAAACAAACCGGACAAATATTGAATATAGAATGCTCTAAATATATAAGATTCGGCCTCAGGCTAGTTGCGAGTACAGAATAAAAGATATGAAAATTACAGTATCAGCCTGATCTGTTATTGACTACGAAAAAATATAATATGCCTAATCAACTACAACCTAAACATTTTTGAAAACTTTTGCTCATAATTGCAATAGCTTTAGCTAAAACTGCATCAAAATGAGCCGATTCGATTAAGATCTACTTACGTTTTTCCTGACCTCGCGAAGCGCATTGATTACATTGGATTTAAAAATGGGCCAAGTGCGAGTAATTTAACTCGCACACGAAGGGTTATGTACCATATTAGAGCAAAAATAGTAAAAAATGTGATTTTTGTATGGGATCCCCCCTTAATTATTAATTTTATTTAAATTTTGTTATCAATTATTAAAGTATAAATTATACGGTAATTGAGTATATTTTTGTTAACATTTCAGGTGCCTATCTGTAGTTATCATTGATACTGAGCAAAAAATGTTTGAAATATCACGTTTGTTGTATGGGAGCCGCCCTTAAGTATTTAATTATTTTTTTTTGTATTTGTTGTTATAGCGACAACAGAAATACATAATCGGTGAAAATTCAACTCTCTAGCTATTACCGTTCTTGAGTTACAGCCTAGAGACATACAGATAGACGGACAGACGGACAGATATCAAAGTCTTAGTAATACTGGGTCCCGTTTTTACCCTTTGGGTACGGAACCCTAAAAACACAATGCAAAGCAGCTCCAGTGCAAGCGCCGCCTAACAGGGGTTAAACATAAACCAATAAACATTAGGAATTAGGAACACGGAAACAATTCTCCCATTAAAAACAGGGGCTAAAATATAACGTACCAATGATAGTGTAAGCCACGACCAGCATGATGACCCCGACATTGCTGAAGAGGAACGCGAGGAAGCCCCTGAGGAAGTTCCTCACGCGGGAGGCGAACCTGCGCCGGCGTCGCGCCATCCGTCATCCCGGCCACGCGTGTGACGTCATCAGTGCTCATACGCCACGGCTGTGGACAAACAGGTGTGACGTCACTTGAGAAGTGAGAACTAACCATACCCTGTTGTTCGGATTGATATGACAGAACGATTCGATGCGAAGGCAATACTTTTTTAATGAGCCATTCGAAACAAAACAGACCCTAGACCTAGACTGATCACTAGATCAGGGTTTAATGATGGTATGGTATCGTGGTATCATGCCATTTTATATAGAATATGTACGTATTTATACAGGGTATAACAAAACTAAGTGACAATACTGATTGTAATACACTACGGTTAATATCATCATTGCCTAAGCGTTCCCTTACTTTGGTGGAAGTCCGGTCCCTGTTGAGGTAGACCGGCCGTCGTGGGGGGAGTCCCGTGTTTGTTAGATCCGGGGTATCCCTCCTTTATACGGCTGAAAGCGAACCGCAGGTGGTTTTAGTGAGTAGGAGTCTCACATACCTCCGGGGTGCTGAGCACGTACCCAACCGGGAGACCCATGATGGGTTTCCCCTGCGCATAAAAAAATCATCATATTCGCTTCGGCATAAATGCTCTATCAGTCAAGACTCTAGAGTTCTAGGCTATCGGATACCTGCACATCCGATAGAGCATAATTATGTAAGAGTGAGTTGCACCGGCTTACTTTAACTTTAATTATAACAAAATGTGAAATGAAATGTCAAATCCCTAGCAAAAGTCGCCATATTTGACGATAACCTTAACCTTAATTAACTTTAACTACGCTTCTGGTGCAATTCACCCTAAGTAAATGTGTAAGTAAACTAATTGATAACACTTTAGGGCCTGTAAATGTGTCCCTTACATAGAGTTGACTGTTGAAGTAGCAGCGCTTCTTTTCTGATTAATTGTATGGACAAGCACATCAACGTCATTAATTTGCCTATACATACTTTAAAAAAAGTTTCACAGTGAACTCTATATGCAAGGCGAATGTCTGCCTTGCACACACACCCTAAAGTGTTATTATCATTTACTTTTATTACAAAAATGCTCTATCAGACACACAGGTATCCGATAGCGATAGGTATCCGAGAGCATTCATTTATGCAGAAGCAAATAATATGATGATTTTTAGCGTATACACTATACAATCTGCTCTTGATATCATAAGATGATTGAAGGCTGCAATGATAATAATCTGTAAAAAAAAGACGCAAGAAAAACGCTTTTAGACGTTGCAGAAGATGTTTGCATCAATATAAGAACTTTTAATACATCTACACTACTATTATAAAGAGGAAAGATTTGTTTGTTTGTTTGTTTGTTTGTTTGTTTGAGTCGAATAGGCTCCGAAACTACTGGACCGATTTGAAAAATTCTTTCACCATTGGAATCCTACATTATTTCTGCTGAACATAGGCTACATTTTATTTTGGAAAAAAGTAGGGTTCCGTAAGATATTTGAGTTTTTCGGACGCAAGGTGTAAAAAATCAGCTAGAAAAGTTACTTATTTTGCGTACGCTGCCTAAACTATAAAAGATAGAACCATAAAATGTTCTAAGTAATTGTAGATCTTATAAATATCTACAAAAAAGTTCGCGACACACTATACCTATCTATGTCGAGTGAGGCACAATAGCCATTTATTTATTTAAAAATCCAGATTTTTTTTTTGACTACATTTAAACGGATATATTTTACTCACGCTATTAATACTTATCAAAATAAATTATTTTATCACTAAGTACAGTTTATGTAGATAATATTTGATCTTTGAATGATTAAAATTGGACGTTTGGTTTTGAAATTATGGCGAAATTAAAATATTACGATAGTGGGCGTCACCAAAGCGCGTGCGGTAGGAAGACAATATTCTGTTGTAGAAATGAAAATTCTGTACATAAAAGACATGAAATGACAACTGAAATTACACCTTTGTCACTACATCGCTATAGAAGCCAAAAATGTGGTTAGTTTTTTGTCTGTCTGTCTGTCTGTCACTCTTTCTGTCTGGCTGTATGTTTGTTCCAGCATCACAAGAAAAATACTGATCCGATTTGAATGTGGTTTTCGCAGATATATTTATCTTCTTCCAACTTAACATCTGGTGTATAAAATTTTTTCCCCCCACCCCTCTAAGGGGACAAAAGAGGGGGTCAAGATTTTGTATCAAACTTTTTTCTTTAACACGAAAACTACTGATCCGATTTGCATACGGTTTTCACAGATATATTATATTTGTCTTCTTCCAACTCAACATCTGGTGTATAAAAATCCTCCCCGGGGCCCTCCCCTCTCAACCCTCTCTGGGGACCAAAGAGGGGTCAGATTTTGTATACAACTTTTTTCTTTAGTGGACTTACTTCATATTAGGTATTAACTGTGTTTTTCAACTTAACATCTGGTGTATGACCTTCCCCCCCCCCCCCACACCCTCTTAGGGGACAAAAGAGGGGGTAAAACATGTATCAACTGATGATGTAGAAAATATTATACTTTAAATGGCAAAACAACGTTTGCCGGGACAGCTAGTTCTTTATAAAGTAAGCTCATTACAGTTAATCGATATGCACGAAATTTAATCGTATTCGGTATTGATTTGCTGTCGGCGTGGTATGGTAATGAGGATGGCCGCACTCCGCAATTTGTCGAAAGTACACAGTGACGTCAGACGTGACGACGTCAAACAAACCTATTACAATGCCGTGTATATATTTCTACCAATATTATAAATGCGAAAGTGTGTCCACATATTAGAGTATTATACAGCTGCGGGAAAACAACCACTAAAATTTCACGTCGTATAGTAGAGTGTGTCTCTCTGTCTGTTACCTCTTTACGCCTAAACCGCTGAATCGATTGTATTGAAATTTGGTATAGAGATACTTTGAATGCCGGGAAAGGACATAAGATACTTTTTAAGGAAAAATGTACGGGTTCCACGCGATAAACGAATTTTGGCACACGGAGTTGCGGTCGTCATCTAGTAAAGTTCTATTAGGAGCGTTTACACCTCTCATGCTCAATTTGGCTTAAAACTGTACTTTTCCAACTTGAAAAAATCATCAACCACTTATCTTTATAAAAATGTTGATAACTTATTTTTATAGAAAATTTCACTGTTTAAATAGTTAGCAGAGAAAAAAATAGGATTTATAGAGAATTTGTACATTAAATCTCGATACCTTAACAGAGGTTTTCTTAAATTCCGTTTTAGTATCAGTTTCGAAGCTTTTAATTTACGAAACCAGCGACAGATCTAATTATAAAATAATAATAACCTATTGACAAGATCCTTAAGCAAATAGTTAGCAGAAAAAAATATTTCGTTTAGGTATTTAACTTTATGTAATTTAAATTCATAGAATGAGAAATATCAAGGAATTAAAACTTTTTTATTACCTATTTATTTAACTTATTTTCATATAGTAATAGCTTCATATCATAGAAGAACACTTTAATTTAAAAAATTGTTCTTAAATATCAACAAATCTTTTGTTATTTTTTTTCTACAAATATTTTAAAACTACTATAAATCGCTGCGCGCAAAGCAATTCCAACAGTCAGCCGCAGGTTTGTATGGAAACTTGAAATAAGGTGTAAACGCTCTTAATATAAAAGTAATAATAATAATAATACTCCCCACACCGGTTTCGGTGACGGTGGCCGCGGTTTCATTGAAACCAGGCCAGGTACGCAGAAGTAATTTTTTATAGTGCCCAGGTGTGTGCGCAGTACACAAGAGCACTCTCTATTCCTTTACTCTCCTAACCTAGTGGGACGGCAGACCGACACGACTGGCGAGAGATCAGGCGCAGGACCGACTTTTTACATGCCCATCCGACGCATGGATCATCTTACTTGTCAGACAATCAGGTGATCAGCCTACATTGTCCTAACCAAATTTCTAACCAAACTTGGAAATAACATGTTTCCAACGCGGGAATCGAACCCACGACCTCCGAGTCAAGAGCGACGCTCTAGACCACTGGACCACGGAGGCGTTGAGCATTTCCCTCACGCGCGCGGCGCGACTAGACGTGACAGCTACTGATTGTTTTCGCGACTGTTAAAGGATGAACGGAATTAGCACTATCGGAAGTGGGTTTTTCATCTATTGAAAGATTTGAAAGTCTGATAAATTGTGAGTGAATTGATGAAAATTAAGGTTCATTTGTTGTAACTTTGGGAGTTTATTTAAATTCCATAAGCTTAGAAATAAGTATTTTGAGGAGAATCCATACCAATATTATAAGTGCGAAAGTGTGTCTGTCTGTCTGTTGTCTACAGCGATTTTGATGAACTTTTTTCATCTCGGAAAAATGTACGGTTCCCGCGCGATAAACTAATTTCTACGAAACGGTGTAATTGCGGGTGTCCCATAGTTTTTATACGCTTTTTATTAGCTTCACCTGTATGTTTGTTTGTAACCGACTTCTTTGGGCGCGATTTTGACCCACTTTAAACGGCCAGATTTCGTTCAAACTTTGTAGATTTATCGAGGACCGATGATAATACACTAATTTGATATATTATTGTATTCCATTTTTCAATTTGTATGTTTGTTTGTAACCGGCTTCTTTGGGCGCGATTTTGACCCACAAAAAGCGTGTTTTTAGTTTTTTTAAAGTACTTATTACTTACTTATTTTTTTGTATTTATTACGTTTCTGTTCCACGAATACGTTGTAATTAAAACATATTATATTATTGTTATAGAACATAGAGGTAGTTTTAAGGGTTCCGTACCCAAAGGGTAAAAACGGGACCCTATTCATGAGACTTCGATGTCTGTCTGTCCGTCTGTCCGTCTGTCTGTCTCCAGGCTGTATCTCAAGAACCGCTATAGCTAAAGTTCTGAAATTTTCAGAGATTGTGTATTTCCGGTGCCGCTATAACAAGAAATACTAAAATAAAAATAAAAATAATATTTAAGAGGGGCTCCCATACAACAAACGTGATTTTTTTGGCCTTTTTTGCTCGTAATCAATAATGATAAGAGGTAGACACTTGAAACTTTCACAAAAGCCTTAAATATAATTGTACTTTAATAAATAATGATAATATTTAAATAAAATTAAAAATTAGGGGGGCTCCCATACAAAAAACACCATTTTTGGCCTATTTTTGCTCTATAACGGTACGGAATCCTTCGTGCGCGAGTCCGACTCGCACTTGGCCGATTTATTAAAAACAACGCAAAAACTTACACGCGACCAGCGAACACTAATTATCATCTAAGTAGGTACTCTAAGTAGCAAAGTACAGTAAATGAGAGAAAAAGTAGAGATTATAACTACTTAAAAAGCATCCTACAAAATGAACGCTTAAAAATTAAATCCACACTTAAGTTCTTAATTTAAATTAGTTTTTGTTTCAAGCAAAATTACTTCTGAGTTGGCGGGCGTTCAGGTAAGAGCAGATAATGAGAGTCGCAACTTCGCAAGACGCGAGTGGTTAAAATTTTTCCAACCTTAATTTTTCAGTCATGTTTATTCTGGCTTTATTTCTTTTTAATTGCTCTATCGTAAAACAAGGTCAAGGTATATACTATATAAGGTCAGCTTGCGGCCTCGAGTCAAGGACTTGAGTGAAATTGAAAAGCAACTGTTAGAAAAATATTTTCTGAAAACGTCTAAGCTTAATTTGAATAATATAGACCTTCTCTAAACCTAGATTTCAAACTTAGTGTACCTACAGTTATATTTTATTCATGAATTAGATGAATTTTAGTACCCTACTTTACTAAAATATACTACTAATAAACACATAATTTTATTAGTCATTATATTGTTGTCTAAAATCTAAGTTATTGACCTATGCACTTTTTTGTGAAAGATATTTTGTAAAATGGATTTAAATGAATTTAGAGAACTCTACGTCAATTTTAATGCGATTTATGGCTTCACTATAAGTTATAAGTTAGATATAACTTAGGTTTCTTTATCAGCCAGTCACAAGTCACAACTCAATATTGAAAGCCAAATTGGTCCACAATAAACACTCATCTAATAAGTAATTTGTTTGAATGCGCTAATCTCAGGAACTACTGGTCCGATTTGAAAAATTATTTCAGTGTTAGAGCTTACTTATCGAGGCAGGCTATAGGATATATTAATATACTTATATAGGGCAAAATTATTTGAAAATGTATACTTACTTAATTATCACACGTACTACTGGACCAATTTTTATGTTATTTGGCACAGATAAAAAGTAGACCACGTGAAGGATCATAGGCAATTTTCGTGGGCTAATTTGACTGTGAAATTCCCAATTTACGCGGGTGAAGCTGCGCGGAACGTCTAGTAAATTATAAAGAGGAAAATAACAAATTAATTATAAAGCCAGCGCAGCGTTAAACTAATACAAAGCTTATTACTGCTCCAAACAGTAAATTAATTCCCATTAGAACTTATCAAATACATTAAAACAAATCATAAACAGAGATATAAATCACGATAATTAATTTAATTCACTTTGATGTTTGTTTTGTTTCACTTTAAGCCGTAGAGTAAATAATAACTAGTTTTATGTTTATGGCGAGAAAAACTGTAGAACTAATAATAACGCGCCATATGAGAAAATCTGAGTGTAAAAAAGAGCATTATCTTGTTAAATTATAATTTATAAGGCTGTTTATATAAAGATATTCGTTTGTGTGTGAAAACTATGGAGTTATAATAAAAGTTTTAATGATAAACAGTGTCTGCATTCAGAAGAACTGGGCACACAGAGATAAAAGAGTCTGAAATACCTACACAGTCTAGGAGCAAACTTTAGCAATTTTGTATCAAATAAGAGAAAACGTAAAAAACGACGACGTGCGACGATCGTCGTGTTACGATTTCCGATACTTTGCACTCTCTGCAGTACTTTGATTTTACTAATTTCATGAGTTTCATGTCCTGTCCATTTTCTAATAAACTACGAAAAATAATTTATTTAAACTAGAGATCGCCCAATGGTCGAAATTCAACCTTATTATTTAATTATATTTTTCAATGCTATTTATTTAATAATATTGTATTCTTAAAACATTGACTTTATTCTTCTTCTTCTGGCTCCTCGTTTAAAGTATTGACTATTTCAGATTTAATAAAAAAACAACAATCCATTTTATTTGACAACAGAACCATAAATAAAAGAGTATAATAATTATTCGTGTCACGTATAGACTCGTCATTCAAAATATCGTAGTGTGCACCATAGACTTATAATATACTGACGTAAAGACCACCTGACAACCCGAAAATGCGTGACGATTTTCGATCTGTCAATGTGTGCGTGTACTAGTGATGTATCTTTTACTATCGATAGTATAGTCCGTTCCACAGTGTATTTTTTGTCCAAAAAATTGGCCATGCCTTTTTTTTGGAAATCTTGAACAGAAATGTTATGTAAGTAATTTATTAGTATTTACATGTGTTAATTTCTTATTATGAACAATAAAAAAACACTTTTAATTTTTTTTCAATAAAATTAAAAACTGCCATAACTTTTTAAATATTTACTTAATTGTCTTCTTGATTATTCTGATCGACAATAATAAAAAAAAAACACACAATTTAACCTGATTTACATATTTCTTAAATAAGTGTTTAAAGATTTACTTACGATTTATGTTTTTTTTTTCTTTAATTTATTATGAACGTATTTCTAATTATTTGGATTTTACAGAATTGCTACTTAAATGTACAAGAATTCGTGTAAAAAAATTTAGATCCAAATAATAAAGGGCACCGAAGTTAAAGGCTTCTAAAGTTTTCTTGGTAACTATGGTTTTAGGGTTGTCAAAATTTCTGTACCAACATTTGTTACTCATTTGAACTTTGTTTTTTTTGAGCATATAAAAACCTACTTCAAATATTATTAAACTATGTGAACTATGCGGTGACAACCCTATCCAAAATTATATAAAATTGAATAACTCCGATGCCCCGCCTCATTTGGATCCCATTTTTTTGGGTTATAAGTATCAATAAAAAGAATATTTCAGTCTTAGTTTCAAATCCAAATATGAAAAGACATGACGTTAAAAAAAATAAAACATAAATTTATAAAGTCAGTCATAAATACGTTATCTTGAACAAATAAAGCCTGGATGTTTTTCGCTATCGTAGGGCTTTTAAGACACTATTTAGACCAATTAATAAATTCTTAAAAGAATATCAAACTTTTGAGCTATAACTGTTTCTATGTTTTTTCTGGAAATCATAGAATTTTTTTTCAAGTACTAATTTGCATTCTTCTATAGGAATTGGGCAGTCAGGTACTCTCGTCCTGCATTTATAATCACAAATCCTATAAAATTAAGTAATAAAAATGGCATGGCCAATTTTTTGGACAAAAAATACACTGTGCGTTCGAGTTAGTTTACCTGAGTTTCTATGGGAAATAAATAATATACAACTTCGGCAGATTTTCTATTTCAAATTAGGTACCATATATTTTATTTGGCAGAAAAAAAGGTGACGATTGAAAAGTATCTAAGACACACATTGTCGTTTGGGGTGATTTTTTCAATCGTCGGATATGTTATGACATGAGGTTCTTATAAGGGTAAATAATATACACATTATAAAGTTACTTATTTATTACTCAGGTAAAAGCTATCTGAAAAATCAGCCCTTACATTATTAGAAATGCAAATATAATGTTGAAAGTAAACAACACAAAGTAAATTCTTAAATTAAATACATATCATAATACTCTTACACACCTATTACATTTTTAGATTGGTTTTATGTTATTGTTAAATACCGATATATCGATAAATTTGATTCAAGCACTAGCGTATATGTAAAAAATTTTTATGAAAAATTTTTCTTCAAAAATTGTGTAATTTAAGAACAATACTGCCCTGATACCAGAAAAGACCGCTACGTGCAAAACGCAACTTTTGGTAATTGACAAAAATAGCGGGAAAAGAGATTTCTTGAAAAGTATTATGATTAGTTAAGATCTAGTTATTGATTAAAATAAGTGACCTTACGTAGAATATTTTCATGTTCTCCTTTTCTATATAATATGTTTGTAAGGTAATTTAAAATACAATTTTCTGGTTTAGCTTAGCACATAAATAACTCTTTCATTCACGCTGCTAGGTTAAAACGCAGTTACCTCGACGGTAACTGCCGTTTAGCGTATGATTTTTGTCTTTAAATTTTGATATACCTATTTTTTACATGAATCATACGAAAAAATACCGCTATGTGGCCTAACTGCTTTATAGATTATTACGTAACTGAGAAGAAATAGATTCATCAATCTAAAAACGCCATTATGTGACGTCAACGGCATTTTTGATTAGTTTAATCAAAATTGGTTTAAAAGTTATCAGTATAATACTAAAAGAGAAAGCAGTTAAATGCACTACCCACTTAATAACTGTATTTTAACTAAGTACACCACTTCAAATAATCCTAGTGATTAGCTGAAAAGACCATTAGATCAAAAATGCAACAGCAAAAAAATATTATATTTGATCAGAAATCAAACTGTAATATCAAAACAAATTATTTATTTGTGAAAGATACTTTAATGCTTAATTTATTATTTGGTAATAAATTGTAAACGACGTTAAACATCTTAACAATCAATAGAATTCTTACTGACTTCAGTCCTAATAATTTCTGGTACAGTACCGTAACTAAACATATGAAAATTATTTTTATTTTTATTTATTTATTTAACAAAAACATTACTTCTATGAGAGATCAAAAAGTAGATATATTAATGATCGGCCAAGTGCGAGTCGGACTCACGCACGAAGGGTTCCGTACCGGCATAGAGCGAAAGTAGACAAAAAATTGTGTTTTTTGTATGGGAGCCCCCTTAAATATTTACTTTATTTTAATTTTATTATTAATTATTAAAGTACAAATACAATTAAGCATTTTGTGAAAATTTCAAGTGCGTAGCTGTTACCATTATTGATTACGAGCAAAAAAGGCCAAAATAATCACGTTTCTTGTATGGGAGCCCCCTTTAAAAATAAACCTTATGTTATTTTTAGTATTTGTTGTTATAGCGGCAACAGTCGCCCATGTCGCCCATGGACACTCGCAAGATCAGAAGAGCTGGAGGGGCGTTGCCGGCCTTTTAAGAGGGAATACGCTCTTTTCTTGAAGGTTTGCAGGTCGTATAGGTCAGGAAATACTGCTGGTGACAGTTCGTTCCAGAGTTTTACAGTGCGCGGCAGAAAGTTACGCGAAAAACGCACTGTGGAAGACTGCCACTCATCAAGGTGGTGAGGATGGTATGTTTTTCGCGTGGGATAATGGCGAAAAGTTGCAGGTGGTATGATTCCGAACAATTCCTCAGAGCACTCCCCGTGATACAACCGATAAAGGATGCAGAGTGAAGCTACATCTCGGCGTAATTCCAAGGGGTCCAAGCTGTTTGAAACACTATGGCAGTCAACAATTCGAGCGGCCCTTCGTTGGATACGATCCAGAGGGAGCAGTTGGTATTTTGGCGCCCCTGCCCAGAGATGAGAACAATATTCCATATGAGGCCGAACCTGCGCCTTGTAGAGTTGTAGGCGTTGGTCCGGACTGAAGTACTGTCTCGCTCTGTTAAGAACACCAAGCTTCTTCGAGGCTTATTTGGCCTTACCCTCTAGATGATATCGGAACTGGACTTCGCTCGATATGTTGACGCCAAGTATCTCAATGCTAGGGGAGATGGTTAAAGATGTGCCCTCGAAACGAGGAAACATGTAGCTTTTTCGTTCAAAACTAACTTATTGTTTTGATGTTGTTTGTGAGTAAGTCCTTGGGCGTTGCAATGTATTCAAAGGCATTAGTCTTGTTTATTTTGCTTGCCTTCTGATTCAGTCCTATTCTTTCGTAAGAATCTGCTGGTGGTTGGAATGGAGATCTTTTCCTCTTTTCATTCTCTCTTCCTTTAATTATTATCTTGTCATTTATTATTATCTTATAAATGCCCTGTTTGCTTTTAATCTCTTCCTTTACTTTTTTCTTCAGAGCTCCTTCCTAATTTTTAGAACTTCTTTTGAAAAGTCTTCTGTAGCGTATAATATGTTTGTAGGGAAGTTTTTGCATTTTTTTTATATTTCTAATATTGGTCTTTGTTTTCCGCTGATTTTCTTTCCTAATCTTCGTACTTCGCTAATCTCACATTTGTCAAATTCGTTTATATTTTCTTCTATCCTTGCATCATTTAGTGTTCCTATAACTTATGGGATCCATAATGTTAGCAGTTATCATTACAATTATCTCGTTGTAGAAAATAATTTGAACACCTATGTACTTTTAAAATTTAAAAGTACATAAGTGTTTAATGTTTAATGTTACCTCAGCTGTCCCACGAAAATCGCGCCAAATTTTTGGCGCGCAAAGCACGCGACCTTCCCCGACGCGGCACGCCGACAAAATATTGACTGTCAATCGCGGATCGATCGATGCCCTGCGGGCCTGCACCCTCTGCCTCTGCATGCTCCAGCCTCTGGAGTCTGGCCGCTGGCGCGTTCGTATTCCCCCCCCGCTCTCCTCTCAATCAACATAAATAGCGGTCTTTTTGTTTAGTTTTTTAGTTAAACCGCGTTTATGAAATGCCATCATGCAAATATTTAAATAAAATCCTAAGTTAAATGACGGTCATAGTTTTGTTGTGTAGTTTTTTAGTTTGATTTATAATTATTCTACTACGCTTAAAGACAGTTTACATATCATAACGTAGTTCTAGTGTATGATGATAATTTAGCCGTTTTATTGCTTATAATGGAAATGGTTCTGGGCAAAAATTTGCTACGTATTAAGGTCGTTATAGTTAAATAACGGTTTTTATACTTATCATGACCATTTCACGGCATTCTTGTGTAGTAGTTCCCCAACCATGTTTTAAATTTTTACTAACATAAACATCAGTTAAGATATTATAACATGTTTATAGCTTAGCAATTTAGTTTAGCGGCTTTTTATCTTATGACCATCTCTAAAAACTGAAAATAGGGGTCTTATAGCGGCAACTTATCTCAGAAACTAATAAACTTAAAAATATAAGTCAAATAGAACCAGAAAGCTGACAATCTGCTTAGTTTACACATAAAAAAATAAAAAAAACGTATTTTTCACGTAGCGGTCTTTTCTGGTATCAGGGCAGAATAGTACCTTTAGTTACGCAAAATATGAAAGTAAAAGGGAGGATTGATATTATTTTATTTGAAATACAGAACTAAAGACAGAATATAGCAAAAATAAACACATCGTAGCAATTAGGACATGAAGATTAATTACCTGTGAAATGTATATTTTTCAGGATTATTCCTATGATTTACACTGCAATCACTCACAGAACAAGTTATCATTGCTATATATAATAGTATTTGTTAAAAATAACAAACGATTGAAACAATAAATTTCAAATACTGAAAGGGCACAAAAACGCGTGTCGACTTGTGACGACCTGTCAAATAAAAGTGGTTACAGTTCACATTAAACTGCCTCTCTCTTTTCATCTTGTTATAATTCCATAAAGGATTTTCTTCTCTCTCGCACTCTTTGTTCGTCTATGCATTATAGGTTTATGGTGTGCACATTGTAGTGAGTGTAATGTTTTATTTAATAAAATAAGGTATGATATAAAAGCATAATAATTTAAAACAATACTGGCTCGATCATCGATGCAACTAAACCTGATTTCAGGCCAAACTAGTTTTGCCTAGGCTAAACTAGTTCTTCCTATACACGATAGGATAAACTAGTATAGCCTAGTCCAAATTAATTTATCCTAAGCCCGATAGGATAAACCAGTTTAGCCTAGGCCAAACTAGTTGATCCTGATATAAATACGCACGCTCCAGGATAAACTAGTACGGCCTAGTCCGTTAGCTCTTCAGTGCTCACGCTGCTTGTGAGCACTGAAGAGCTAACGGACAGACGGACTCCATTTGGTATTAATGGGTCCTCTATATAGTTAGGCGCGTGCTAAGTAGCAGCGCCGAAAGAGTAACTTTTTTATGTTTTTATGGAAAAATTCATGACGCGCGGGGGTTTGCTCATACAAATCACAAAAAATATGCTTTTTAGCGCTGCAATTTTCACAGTGAACTCAATAAGGGAACACATATACAGCCTAATTACGTATTATCACTTAATTTTCTTACACGTTGTACAGTTAAGAAAAAGTCACTTTTAAAATGTTTATAATATCTATGGGATAATATTATGGAAGTAATTATTTCAGCGCTACCTACTACTTTCACGGTAATAAATAATTAGTGACACATACAAACCCTGGAGTATTACCACATTACTGACCGTACTAGTTTATCCTAGAGCGTGCGTATTTATATCAGGATCAACTAGTTTGGCCTAGGCTAAACTGTTTTTTTTTTTTTAATAATTCCTCCCCCTAACATTATCAGGTCTGTTTTTTATCTTTTAATTACAATTTTTCGCTTTTATCTTTTCCTATTCTTTTTGTATAATTTTTCTTTTACTTACTACTTTCTTACATGGCTAATACATCACATTGTCTTTTATTTCTTATAATATAAACACTCTGGCTAAACTGGTTTATCCTATCGGGCTTAGGATAAATTAATTTGGACTAGGCTATACTAGTTTATCCTATCGTGTATAGGAAAAACTAGTTTAGCCTAAGCAAAACTAGTTTGGCCTAAAATCGGGTTTGGCCAGTAGCATTTACAACACGTTTGACGTTACTGTAGCGATGCAAACGCGCGACTAAAACACAGTTTTGTCAATATTTATTTTTGTTGTTGAAAAAGAAAACAAAGGAATTTAATATAAGAGCAACTTTTAATTTTAATGTTGCACTTTAAAAGATTAGGGATGTTGAAATCTATCATGACTATACATTCTCTTGCCCATAAAGCAAAAATCTGGAAAAATCGAGCTTTTAGCAGATGCTTAATGAACACTTTTACCGAAAATTGCATTACGCGGACCATGTTACCCGGCTTTTGAAGTTAACGAAAAAATATCACGGACGAGAGAATCTTACTCCACGGGGATTTTAATCTACGGAGTTTTTGAAATTACTCGCTTTGTGTTTAGTTCTAGAATGCACGCTGGAAAATTTGAATGTGTATGGAGAAAATATACGAGGAGGACGAAGGCCCAATTCCCTACCCCCCTAGAAATGCCAAAGTTGAAAACCAATTTTTTGCCCTAGGAGGGTAGCAACTGCGCTGTTGAATCCCTCTCTGGACGTCCATGCTCAGCCCTCTTATTAATTTTACCATGGTACCGCAAACTAGGCAGAGCTGTGAGGCAGAGCATGTAATCTTGGTGGTCCAAAAAACTTACAAGTGACTTTTGCGCATTGCCACGCCAAAGAATCTAAAACAATAATCTTACTAGATGAACCGTACATTTTTCCAGGATAAAAAGTATTCTATGTCCTTTAACAGAACTCAATGTATCAACATACCAAATTTCAGCAACATCCGTTCAGCGGTTTGGACGTGAAGAGGTAACATACAGACAGACAGATTTTCGCATTTATAATGTTAAGTATGGATGATGTAAAGTCATGTTATTAGTAATTGACATTGATATTAGCCATGCCGAATCTAAATTCACGCGTTTATCTCTGCGCCGTTTAAACTCATTTTGATCTTAATGTAAACAAAACTCTGCATTGGTACTATAATGAATATCACGAAATAACCCCCAAAATAGATAGCATGTTATTTTGGTCGAGTTTCTATTTTCTCACACCTTGTGATTTAGTTCAACTGAAGAATTCCATACTAATATCTATACATATAATAAAATCGTAGGAAAGTCAATAATTCTGTACATTGAATATTTTTGAAAAATAATACTTGGGACGTGATCTACAATCGATATGGAAGCCAAAAATATAGTTTTTAGAATTTTTGTCTGTTTGTCTGTTTGTCTGATTGTCTGTTTGTCTGTATGTATGTCCGGGATAAACTCAGAAAGTACTGAATGGATTTACTTCAAATTTTGCATGAATATTATATAGAGGTCGGGTCAACACATAGGCTATATATTATGACGATA
This sequence comes from Plebejus argus, assembly GCA_905404155.3. Taxonomy (NCBI): domain Eukaryota; kingdom Metazoa; phylum Arthropoda; class Insecta; order Lepidoptera; family Lycaenidae; genus Plebejus; species Plebejus argus. The sequence goes on from FR989933.1 coordinate 9,168,673, forward strand.
TCACCTAGGGCGGGGGGAGGGGCTCAAGTTTCAATATTTTTAGTTTTTTGCTCATATCGCTAAAACGGTGCGTTGTAGAGAAAAAATGTCCCGTACGTAATGAAAGCCCATAAAATTTCCTACAAATTTCTCCTTCACACTTTGTATCTATCTTCACTCCTTGCCATGCTATGAGCTTTTGTCTATCTTTTCTATACAAATTTCGAGTGTCGTTTGATTAACATGCTGGGAGCTTTGGCATCGGTATTTTCTTAGGGGGGGGGGCTTCGACCCCCCCCAACCCCCCCCCCCCCCCCAACTCCCCAAATTTTGCTTCAAACAAAGCGGTGTTGCGGCGTTATACATCTTTTTTAAGAACAAAGTTAAAAACTAAATAAACTACACATACGGTTTTCCAGTGTCGTTTGTTATGGGGGGGCTGCGCCCCCCCAAACCCCCCCCTTTATTCCTCATCAAACTTTTGTTCATAATTAAAAGGTATCGTGGAGTTTGTATTGCGTCTTAATTATCCTTTGTAGGAATCTATCTATACATATAATAAAATCGTAGGAAAGTCAATTCTGTACATTGAATATTTTTGAAAAATAATACTTGGAACGTGATCTACTATACTAACGCGGACGAAGTCGCGGGCAACAGCTAGTAATTATTATAAATGCGAAAGTGTGTATGTCTGTCTGTCTGTTACCTCTTCACGCCATAACTGCCCAATTTTGCTGCAATTTGATGTGGAGAATGGAGATGCTTTAAGTCTCAGGAAAGGTCAAATGACATAGTATACTTTTTGCCTCGGAAAAATGTATGGTTCCCGCGCGATAAACTAATTTTGGCACAAAGGAATTGTGGGCATCATCTAGCTGTTGTTCATCTAGACTATAGTACGGGAGCCTTTTTGATTACTATCAAACTAATTTTGTGTGTCTAGCGACATTTTGATAAGACGAACAACATTTTATCTGCGAAAAATCTTAAAAGTGGTAATTGGTAGCTAACAGAAATAGAAAGGATTTCATACTTTGACATGATGGTCCTAAAATATATGGATTGTTCTATTTGTAGGACAATGTTACTCTTAAATTATTTAACTGTTAACCTACCATTATACAAAAAACCAGCTGGTTTGGGTTCCGTCTTAGGGCTCCGTAGTCAACCAAGTTTTGTTGATTACAGAACCCTATATCCCTAATAACCCTAATCAAAATGACGCTACACACAAAAAATTTGCTTCATAGTAATCAAAAAAAATTTTGTTCTAGAGCTCCCGTACTATATAATATACTAGGTTAGATCAATATTGTCAGTTAGGCAACAAGTTTTATGGGTAAAGTGTATCTTTATCTCTTTCTTTTACCCTTTATCAATCTAGCCAAACCCTTTGGATGGTAAACCGAAGACGGACGGACGTGACGAAAATATGATTAGATTTCTGAAACTATTGAGGAAAACTAAAAACTCTTGCAACTTGTGTGTTGGTGTGTTATTACTAGTTATTATAGGGACCGTGCAGAGCGACGACACTGCCACAAGTGGCGAATAGCCGAAACTTTTACGAAAATTTTACTGTCAAGCTCTAGTGAAGCTACGGAAAATTAGAAGATTTCTTAACAAATTCTGAGTATTTTCAAGAATTGAAATGTATTGTTGTATTCCCGGATGTAAAAGAAATATAAAGGCAAATCGAACGATGTAAAATTTTACTATTTTTCTGCCAAAATATTCACATGGCTTTGCTTATTGAAAAACGAAAGAAATGGATAAAAGGCGGTAAAAATACACGTAAGTATTTAAAAAGCTCCATGAGTGTTAAGTGTAGATTAATAAAAACGCTAAATTTTGTAGATTATAACCGTAAATTCATTTTTATGAACACAATATGAACATAACCTATAACCATTGCTTTCTTTCAGTAAACATCCAAACTGGCTTCCATCTTAATTGATATACATACATAGGCACCGCTCATTTAATTGGCATAAAGTTGCATCAAAAGTAAGGATAATTTGGAGAAGTCCTGCCAGGAATTCAACACTGAGGATAGTATTGAACTTGAACCATCTTGTCAAAGTGTTGGTTCTCAAAAGGATGATTCTTCAAGTAAGAAAAAGATTAGTAGTGCAGTCTTTGTGTGTTATTTAAAGAATACATACCTAAATGGTGTTTACACTTATGAGATCCAGACTGAAATTAGTTAAAAATAGTGACAGACAAAAGTTGTGAAGATGGTATCGATCGAATCGCAGAAGGTTGAAATAAAAGCATTTATTTTAGTGAACTTGTTTTATTTTATTAATCCACAAGCATTTTCAGTAATTAATATAAGTATTTTTGCATAGCTTCATTATTTTATTGCAATATTTATCAAGTTTTTACTTTCTATGCTGATGGATGCTATTAATTACTTTTTCAGATATTTTCTTAGTTAACTAGATAAGCTTTATGCATTTTCATTCACTCTTCCATTCTTTGTTTACGGGTAGAAAGTAGAAACCCTTAATAATATATTTAATATTACAAAAATATACTTAATATTATAAATGCGAAAGTGTGTCTGTCTGTTAGCACTTCACGCCCAAACCGCTGAACCAATTTTGCTGTTTGGTATGGATTTACTTTGAACCCTGGGAAAGGACATAGGATACTTTTTATCCCGGGAAAATGTACGGTTCTCGCGCGATAAATGATTTTTGGCGCAACGGAGTTGCGGGCGTCATCTAGTCTTTAACTTTAATATTTCGATCGCGGATTCTTGGAAATCTGTCGTTGTTCTCGCGGCCGCATGTGGCCACTTGGGAGTGTAAGTATTATATCATTTTATAGTTTACAACATATAAAAACACTCATAAACTAGCCAGGGTCAAGGAGAATGCGAAGTCAAAGTCACTCACAAGTTACGTCTTTTACTCGCATCGCGTCGCTGCTGTCGAATTACGACGCCCTCTATAGTTTCTGCACGGTCCCTATAATATTAAAGAAGTTGGATGCCCGGAACTCCGTTACACAGAGATTAGTTTATCGCACAAGAACCGTACATTTTTCGGGATAAAAAGTATTCTATGTCCTTTTTCGGGTATCTCCATAATTTTCATCAAAATCAGTTCAGCGGCTTAAGCGAGAGGAGGTAACGATAGAGTATAGACAGACAGAGACACTTCTCATTTTAAATATTAGTATGGATTGGTCAATTATTATACTTGATCTAATAATTTCACGTTGAGCTTCTTACGAAAATTAAAAAAAGCAACAAAACTTACCACGTTTAAAAATAATAATCGCTGTAATCTTAGCTGTTCACAAATTTTATCATCGAAACTAATGTAGTTCAATTTTTATATCACCTACAATAAAAATCGAAGTACGTAAATCCACTGAAGTTCCAGCCCTAATTTTTCACATTTGTATTCAGAACAACGTTATAAATAATAATGTCCTTTTAACCACCAGTATTATATTGACATAATTTTATCACAATAATAAATTATAGGCAACTAGTTGGGTTCGCGCCACCTAACAACTGGCCCATGTCAATGACATAGATCATATTTTGGGACATACAAACAGAGAATCCACTACGAAATAGAAGTAAAGATACCCCATTTCAACATTACTAAAGTAGGACTCACAAGTATGAAAAAAACTTAATAAAATATTACTACAATTTACATGTTGTTTTACTCACACAAAAGGCTATCTTAATGAAAATCAAAAGGTTCTTGATACACAAAGACTACGTACACACCCGAGAACAGAGGGTGTAGTGCGAGTTTTATTCGATCATACTCATCGGGAACGTTAACGTGAATTTGTATGGGATCAAAGCGGTATCCACGTTAGCCAGTAGATGGCGCTGCTTTGATCCCATACAAATTCGCGTTAACGTGTTCGATGCGTATGATCGAATAAAACTCGCACTACACCCTCTGGATGACCTAACCTCAAGATTACGAAAATGTCAAATGCAAATTTCTCTCAGGATGGTAGTGGTTCGGGGGGGTTTCCTCACCCAAAATATCCCTCCTCAACCCATGTCTCCACCAAAAAGTTGGTGATTTTATATTATAAACCTTAGCCAAAATACTTGCGCAACGCAGCTAAGAAGTTCTGACTTCAAAAAATAACACCTTTTCTACTCTGATATACCAAAAATATAATGTTTGCAATTCAACACGTCACTCGCCGGGTCGGGGGCAAATAAATTAATGTCTTTGATACAATGTTTGCGGCTTACATCATGTACACGAGTCAACATGTTAACGTTGTATAGAAAATTATTTTTTATTTATTTATTTAACAATTTGTTGCACATACAGTTTTACATGAAAATAATACACAAAAAGAAAGAGGACACAACAGGTACTGCTTATCTCTAACAGAGATTTCTTCCAGCAGACCCTACGGAGAGAGATATGATGGGAAATATCAAAAAGGGTGTGCATACAGATAATTATATAGATAACTAAATATTAATACACAATTATTATTATGTTACAGTAAATCCCTCGTTTATAGCTCAAATATTTGCTGTAATGCGTTTGAGACAAAGTCGATTTTAGCCGAAAATGGGCAAAATAATTTACTGCAGATAAATATTAAAAGACTTTAGAGGAGCCCTTTGCCCAGCAGTGAGACAGCATAGGCTGATTAAAAAAAAGAGATGTTATATGAAACTTTACGATGCTATAATAATGCGTGCTCTGGTGACTGGTCTAACTCCGTATTGTCCATCAATCTCTTTGTCAATTAAAAATCTAACAACAGAACATAATTAATTATAAAATCTTCAATATAATCTCTACAAGCATTTTCAACAATAACACAATCGTATGAAAATATCCCGATACGGTACGTATGAAGTGACATTGTCGTGTCGGGGGCACTTAAATAACTTTTCTCATAATATCACTATTAGGTACTTTCCCCGCCCTGAGCTCCTCGGTAGCGGGCGATAAGTACTTAACTTTGTTGGTCACTTTATCTAAAAGGATCGACATTTATCAAATACTATTTATTTTCGATATAATGCTACTATTATGGATTGAACCCATTCACCGAATTAGATTTTGGTAGGGAGTAGCAAAGAGTACCGGAAACGGGAAAAGCGCGCAAGACATTTTTATACGCCAAAACAAAATTACAGGCAATCTTTATAGTTATTGTTGATATCTAAATTGTATGTGGAGAATTTTAAGTATTTAAGTCACGACTCACCCTATTATCCTGCTAAATAGGCACTTTTATATTTGTGATTTTGGACAAAGTTTCATTCTACTCATTGTCTACTCATTGCGCGTCTATTCTAATATTAGAAGCGCATGTAACGGCGATCGCGTATCAGTTTTAGTTTTTATTGTGCGCCGCACCGTCCGGTGTATTTCTGGATACTAACTAAGCCAGTGGAACTGTCATATTCCCTGAAAACCCCGTCAAACCCATAGGCCATAATAATTATATCAAATTAAAAGTTGAAATAATTAGATATTGATTTTCGTCAATAGGTATGAACATAGGCGACTATTAAATTTCATCTCTGTTATAGCTTTTTTAATCTTTTTATTTATTTACTTGTCATGCCTAAGTGTGTGCGCAACATACATGCAAGAGCTCTCTCTTACTACCTAATAATCCATACTAATATTTTATTATTAATGCGAAAGTATCATAGTCTGTCTGTATGTTTGTTACCGCTTCACGCCCAAATTGCTAAAAATGTACGGTTCCGGCACGATAAACTAATTTTGGCGCAACGGAGTTGCGGGCATCATCTGGTAGCTTATAATTAATTAAGCTAATAATTAGCTTTAAGCTTTAACGTAGTGCGTTTACCTATATTATAGGATAGGGTACAGGCACACTACCCCAATACACTTTCGTAATCCCTTATCTTTACAACCTTGTCTTTACAAAAATAACCAACGAAAAAGCCTTTGCCAACGTCAGTACTATTAATATTCTGTGCCAACGTGGAAAGACTAGATTTAAGCTGAAAATCTCAGTAATTCTGAACTTTGTTACACAAAATAGAAAACAATGTCTGTTGAAGCGAAAAAAGAGCAAGACGTATAATTGTTTGCGTCATGTTTTTCACAGCGCAATGAAAAATCGTCCGGAACTCAATGAGGCATTTTCTAATTGCCAAAGAGAATATCGAAGTCGAAAGGATTTGAAAAACAACCGAAACAAGTTTCTGATTGAAAAATGCCACAAAAGTTCTGGGTATGCCATTGAATTGGTATTATTGTGCTGCTCTCGCCCGACTTCTTGAAAATTACTCCACTAACAAGTAACAACGAGGATGTAGGCACTTTTTTGGTAAGCACCATGAAATGTTTTAAACTCTATCCTATCGGTTTAACATCAAGCGATAAGGTGACGTCAACTTAAAACCTATCGAAGGTAATATCAGGTAATATCACTGAATATTAAAATGATAGTATCTGAAATTAAAACGCGATTTTTTTTTATTAAATAAGGGGGCAAACGAGCAAACGGGTCAGCTACCGTTGCCCATGGACACTTAAAACATCAGAAGAGCTGCAGGTGCGTTGCCGACCTTTTAAGAGGAAATACGCTCTCTTCTTGAAGGTTTGCAGGTCGTATAGGTCCGGAATTATACTGCTGGTGACAGTTCGTTCCAGAGTTTTACAATGCGCGGCAGAAAGTTATGCGAAAAACGCATGGTGGAAGACTGCCACTCATCAAGGTGATGAGGATGGTATGTTTTTCGCGTGGGACGATGGCGAAAAGTTGCTGGTGGTCTGATTCCGAACAATTCCTCAGAGCACTCCCCGTGATACAACCGATAGAGGATGCAGAGTGAAGCTACATCTCGGCGTAACTCCAAGGGGTCCAAGCTGTTTGAAACACTATGACAGTCAACAATTCGAGCGGCCTTTCGTTGGATACGATCCAGAGGGAGCAGTTGGTATTTTGGTGCCCCTGCCCAGAGACGAGAACAATACTCAATATGAGGCCGAACGTGCGACTTGTAGAGTTGTAGGCGTTGGTCCATGGACCAATCTAGACCAAACTGAAAATTGTGTTTTTTGTATGGGAGCCCCCCTTAATTATTTTATTTATTTAAATTTTAATATAAATTATTAAAGTGCTAATAATATTGAGTATTTCTTGAATATTTCAAGTGCCTATTGTTTGCCGTTATGGATATCGAGAAAAAAATTGCAAAAAAATCAAGTTTGTTGTATGGGAGCCCCCCTTAAATATTTAATTTATTCTATTTTTAGTATTTCTTGTTATAGCGGCAACAGATATACACAATCTGTGAAAATTTCAAAAGTGTAGCTATAGCGGTTCTTGAGTTACAGCCTCAAGACATACAGACAGACGGACAGACGGACAGACATCGAAGTCTTAGTAATAGGGTCCCGTTTTTTACCCTTTGGGTACGGAACCCTAAAAATGAGAAGTTTTTAATTATTATCTTTTGCAGAAAGTTATACAACTACCCCTATCTTTCATTCCCTACAAATTCAATATAATGTACAAGCGAAAGAAACGGCTATTTATTTGTCCTAACATAGCCTAAAAACCAATTATTATTTCTTCATAATATTTTATTTTATTATTAAAAAAAAATTATGTTAAAATATTATGTGCTCCGAATCAGCTGTTGCATAGCGGGCTATACGTACATATTGGAATTTCCTAAAATTGTGTTAACTGGGTTTTTAAATATGTAATATTGGTAGAATAATAACCATTAGATATTCATTAATGCGAACACGTGCAGGAAAGTGATGCATTATCCAGAAACGTGCTATTTTGTGTTCCCTCCAAAACTCCATCGAAAGTTTCAGTAAAGCGTCTACCACTTTACTGAATCGACCGACTTGACTCTTTGACTGTGTTGACTTTAACTTAGACTTTGACTAGACTTTGGACCTGACTAAATAGAAAAACGATGCCGAAAATAATTATTATATACAAGAATTTTGTTTTCCCGCCATTACTTGACACTGGCCATGGTTTTAAAGCCGAAGTGCCGAAGAAAATAAAAAACTTGCAAATGTCAAATCCACTGATCTCTATTATACAAGTACGCTGGATCGCTGATACCCGCATGCTTTTTGTGCCTATTTGAAGCGGAATCAGCGCCACCATTATTCGGGTAGAGAACTAAATTTGACGTAACCACAACCAATAACAACAGTTGTCATCACTAGTATTAGTTCCAAGTACTCTCACTACTGCTATCAGCGCCAATATGGCGACTTTCAAACGTCATTTTTACGTCAGATTTAGTTCTCTACCCGAATAATGGGGGCGCTGATTCCGCTTCAAATAGGCACAAGAAATAGCTGTCATTTCAAAGGGTATCAGCTATCCAGCGTACTTGTATAATAGAGATCAGTGGTCAAATCTGTCTACTGTCAAGTGTCAAATGACTAATGTAGTGTTGCCAAAAGGTTACTTTTGTAACCTTTAAGGTGATTTTTAAGCTACATTGGTTACTTTTAAGTTACACTAATGAAAAGGTTACTTTTAGGTGATTTTTCGTAATTTGTAGAATTAACTTATAATTTCTTACATAAAAGCAACGTGAAACGGAACGCTCGTTTTCGACTTTTTTATGTTGGTAACTTGTTGGTAAGCTTCAAGCAGTAGAACCAACCTCGCTCGCAGCGTTGCCATTTGGCAACTTTGGTTGCCATTTTGGCAACATTTGACCCTTCGTGGCAACCAAATGGCAACCGAGCTAAATGGCAACTTTTTGGCAACTTTTCGACTTGTCGCGCGATTATCGGTAAAAAAATATCGAATATATTTCGCAGATGAACTGAACTCATCGAATTGAACAAAATCAAAATCTTGAAAAAAAAAGAAACCAATACTTATATAATAGACAAACAAATTGTACCCATATTTCTACTAGCAAAAGGTCTATTTTGGTGAAGCTAGAGATAAAAGTAATTTTATGTAAACAAAAATGGAAGAAACTTTGTGACCACAGAGCAGATAATTAATACGTAGTGTTTTAAATAAATTCATAAGTGTGTGACTGTGCACTGTGTAGTGCGATGCAAAGGAAATTTTTTCGTGGTTTTCTAGTCGTGTTCGTTTCGGTTTTCAACTGCGCATGCGCGGCTTTTTTCGTAGGTTGGCAACGGACTGTCAACTTCATAATTGTGTCATGTTTGATGTTCATACAATTATAAACAATTGCTGTCAGATTTTAGAACATGACACTTGCTTGCATGATATTCACACCAAATTCACACTGAGTACTGCTACGAGCAAGGAAGAAATTTTTTTCTTTGGTCTGAGGAGTACTGACACTAATTTTTAACTTTGCAGCTTGCGCATGCGCAATGTGCATTGAAAAACCAAACGAACAGACTCATTACTTTTGTTTTTAAAATCTATTGGTAAGTCCTCTTTATTGTTAATCGAAGAAGCTACCAATAGACCTATTTGAAAAACCAATTTTACTGATTGAAGACTCAACAAGTGCGATCTGTGTTCGGTGTACACGTCTACATTACAGTAGGTCGAGAACAGATGCACAGTTTCAGTTTTTATATTATATTTTGATAAACAAAAAATGCTCTAATAAAACTTGTATGCACTAGTTTGTACTGTGTTTATAGCTAGTATTTGAGCCAACAAAAACTATGTTGGATAGGAAAATAAAATACTAACCACTAATTAAAGGTGCTGGGAAATTTATGTTTATTTTTTGCATGTTTTAATATTGGATTTCTGGATGGATTTTAATATTGTCTTAAAATGGAGTCTAAATTTATTTTTTATTTTAATTTTATCTTTTTATTTATATTCTATAATACTTTTATTTTCAGGAACACATGATTTTCAATTTGTGAGGAAAAAAAAAATCGTGGAATCAATTATTTATCAACCAAAAGGATTAACATTTTTTGAAAACATGATTTTTTTCGATTTAAATCATTTCGATTCAACCAAAATGCAGAGCAATAAAACAGTACTCAATAGGTAGGTATAAATTACGTCAGTATATTATAAGTCTATGGTATAAATATTTTTATATTACTAAAAGGCACAGAACGTTTTTTTACAGGTTTTTTTTCTAATGGCAACATTTGGTTTCAGATGGCAACATTTGAACCTACAAATGGCAACCTGGGCTGAGTATACTCTGGCAACACTGCTCGCTCGATCAGTCGGAACTCGGAAGTCGGATCGGAATCAGATATTTTGTTCGTTTGCCGTCGTGTCGTGCCTGCCCGTTCCCGCATATTGGTTCCCGCCCGTTCCCGCGCGCCGCCGCCCGCCAGCGCCCAGCGCCCTACGCCGCCCGCGCCACTTGAATTTGTTGTCACCAAAAGTTTAGTGTTTGTATTCTGTGTTTTGTGATTATTAATTTCAAAACAATATAATTTCCTCCCGGATATTTACTGGAAGCTTGGTAAGTGTATCTACAAAATATTACAGTGCATGTTTGTGTATATTTGATTTCGTACTTTTTCTGTGGTAAGGTTATGGACTCATAAATGAATAATTTGAATCCGTCCAATATGTAGGTAGGTCCTAGGTACCTATTATTAACCTCTCGAATATCGGGATGTCAAAATTCTATTGAGCCGTAAAACCCGTGTTCTATGGCGCCATTTAAATTTTTCTAATATATTTTTTTCAAATTTTACAAAATTGCGCCAATCAGCAACAACTTTAGTTCATTCTTTATGTAGCTAACTTCATACTCTAAAAAATAATGTATAGAACAAACGAAATTAAATCTTAGATACATTAAAATAAGTTAAGAAACTGCGTGAGGTCGAGTCTGGGGGTTATCTGTGGGTCGAGTGCAGTCAGGTGGCTCGTTAACGAGCCGGTGGTACACAGAGGTATTTTTACGGGTGGCTCGTTACGGTGTCGGTGGGGTTCAAGAGGTTAATTATACACACCATGAATGTTTTTTTAACTTGGTTTTAGTTAGACAATAAAACAGTAAGTAGGTACAAGTCAGTAATAGTGCAGCTGTACAAGAAGTTACAGAGATATTGTATCAATTTACAAACTTTAATATAGAAATGTTAAATTGTACACTTACATTAAAACTAATATAATTACTATTCTATCAACATTTAATACCTTTCCAGTTTCCGGTAAAAAATATAAAAGGTTACTTTTTATACAAAAAGGTTACTTTTTTTTATATTTCAGGTAATTTCTGACAAGACCCGACTGGCAACACTGGCACTCACTCACTCACTCAATGCACTAATGAGCTTTCGTTTCGGCTGATACATCAAACGTCAAAGTCATTAGTCAAGTGACAAGTCTCTTTTGCTTTGAAATTTGGTTCGAGCAATTCTTTTTTATCGGCTCTACACGTTTCGTGTCTTTACGACTTAAAAGTAAGTTTATTCACTGAAAATATAACTTTTATACGTGCCGTACATTTTTTGGGAACGTTTTGGTGTATTTAGTTTTTATGAGAAGTAATTATTTTGACCGATGAAGTTGGATTAAGTTTTGTGGTTGAACACGCAGTTGGCGGGATGGTAACTTTATCGTGGAACACTCGGCAAGTGCTTGTCTAGCGGTATTTAATCTAATGGTAATGATTTTATTTCAGAATGCGTTACGTGGCCGCTTATTTGTTAGCCGTGCTCGGTGGAAAAGCTTCCCCAGCCGCCGCCGATATCGAGAAGATCCTCAGCTCTGTTGGTATTGAAGCTGATGGCGAAAAGCTCAAGAAAGTCATTTCTGAGCTCAATGGCAAGTCTGTAGAGGACTTGATCGCCGATGGTAATCTGTTCTTGTACTTATATCAAAAGTAAGGTTAGAAATTAGTAGGTATAAGGTACTCGAATGATTTGTATTTGATACTCGTCTCTGTGCAGTATGCACATGACGTTATTTTTATAGTTCGTAAACAGGCATTGTTAAGAACGAATAGGTAAGTATAGGTTAAGTTTTGATTATATTTATCTAACATAACTTACAGTAGGTACTTACCTACTGTAATTATAGCACTCGGAGTCACCATGCTAGTGTAGAAACAACGTCAAGTGTGTGTTTATCTCCGTCCATTCCTCATGGTACTCTATGAACCTCATGGTGCTTTCCTCAGTCCAAACAAACTGAATATTCATGCATAACCATGTTAAGCCCCAATTTCACCAACTACTGTTAAAGTTAACACTGGAATTAATATCACGTTACTTCTTTTTTCTTATGATTGAAATAGAAGACATGAGATTTTAAGAAGCTGTTAACACTAACAGACGTTGGTGGAATTGGAGCTAAGTCTATTCTTTATCTTAGAAAGTATTTAACCGAGTTTAAGAAAACTAAGTCATGTTATACAATGATGATTAAACATTACACCATCTTTCGACTGAAACACAGTGATGTTACTTTACAATACTGATGCTTATTCATTGTACGTTCAACACAAACAGTTGAGAACTATTCTGATTGTTGTGTTATAAATTCCAGGCCGTGAGAAGCTGTCTTCCATGCCAGCTGGTGGTGCCGCTGTGGCTGCTGCCCCCGGTGCTGCCGCTCCTGCCGCAGCCGCTGAGGAGAAAAAAGGTTTGTAGTTTTCTATATAGCAGAAAAATTACCGTTGGTCACTTTCAACAGTGAAAATCAAGGCCTGTAGGCGGATGTTTTTGTTTATCGCTTCTTTATAGAATCGCTGATCAAAATGTATAGAATTGACAAGCATATTTTGTTAATATCACATTGACGTTCAACTCTTCTAATGTCAATTCTAATTTTAGCGATAAAGTATCGAATAGGCTATTCACAACTTTTTGTCAGATTCTCCATACTTCCTCTGTCAAGTTAAGTGGTGGATAGCCTATTCAGCACTTATCAGGAAGTGGTGACACAGGCCCCTAAGTCTTGTTATTATATTGTTGATCTGAAATCTGAATTAATTGAAACTGACAATAGAAAATGAATTTATAATGATGATCTCAATTAACACCATCTTTCGACTGAAAACTGTGCTGTGAATTTCAATTACTGATTTCAATTTTTTTATCAAGAATTTATTATTGTTATAAATGTAGTCACTGACCTCTAAATCATTGATTTACAGAAGAGAAAGAGGCCAAGAAGGAGGAATCTGAGTCAGAGGATGAAGACATGGGCTTTGGACTTTTCGACTAAACATTTTTATGTAAGTATTCAAGAATCAACCATAAATCATAATAATCATATATTTTAAAGCTCTGTCCATATGCTTGGCAAATAATACTAATGTATTTTAAAAAGATTATCTTTCTCTCAAAAATTTTATGTTTAATCAAAATCGTTCCAGCAGGAACGATTTTGATTAAACATAAAGTATTCCCTAAGTTGAATACTACCTAGTACAACAAAAGAAGAATTACTCAAATAGGACTTGTAGTTCCGGAGATAATATGCGAACACAAACATAAAAACACACATACACTTGCACATTTGCCCCCCCCCCCCCCCCGCGCGTTACCCCCGGTCATTCCCCCGCGCCGCGAGTGACCATTCCGCAATGATTTTAAATGGGACAAAATATGTCAATTAAAAAAATATAACACCCAATTTTTTTAATGATACCTAAGCCCTGTAAAAAATTTGACAGGAAGGTTTAATTGCACCCTGTATACTAAGCGTGAAAATGGTGCTTTAGAAAATATAGATATTAATAATGATAAAAAAAAACATCTGGTATTTCTCTGGTGATTTTCCATTTAATTATTGCTTGCCTGTAAAGGTTTTTTTTATTGATTTTATGTGCAGGATCTACATAATCTACTTAATACCTTGATCGTGGGAATAGGGATGATGACAAGGTCAAAGATTAGCGAATTTTGTTAATAAAATAAAGAAATAACGGTAAAAAATAAGTGTTCCCAAAATTTCAGCTCGATAGCATTTGTACTTTTTTTGTTATGAGCTTTCAAAGTTGGATAATCAAGTCGAATTTTTTTTCAATTAAATTTCTTAATATTTGTATACCATTCGATAACTTATGCAAATAAAAGCAACTTTTGTTATGAAACCACTTTCATAAACGCAATATGTAATATACCTATCGAACAAAGTTCTCTCCCGATACGTACAAACTAAGAAAGAGTGACGTCAGTCTTTCGTACTCACTTTGTATGGAGCGTTTCGGGCAGGTCTATTTTATGAGATGTTTGAATTGTCATATCTTGGTGAATTTTTAAGCTATCAGAGTCATTCTTTCAGTCATGTTTCTATTTTTTAAGGATCTTTCAATTATCAATAAGAAAAAAAAATAGTCATCAAGCCTATTGCAGACACAATAGCTGATATCCAATTGTTATGCGGCACCCAGGTGCCGCTTGGGAGTTGATGGGTTGATTTTTGATTTTTCTCCAATTCCATTTGTTTTTATGCTTAAAAAAGCCAAAATTTAATGTTTTTAGGATTGACAATGTTCTTCAGTCTAAATAAAATTTTTTACAAAATTTGCTCTTACAAAATACCCTTATCAAAATTATAATTCTTTTTTTTTTGTTTTAGGTGCAGGGCACGCAGATTTTATTCCAACTTTGTTGTAAGACTAACAATATGACAAGGTTATTTCTGTGAAATAAACTTGTACTGTAAACATTTGTTTTTTTACTATTCCTTGTTTTTTCTTTCCAATTTAATTCCAATATTCTTTTACAGGAAAGTCTTTCAATAGAAGTAATATCTTGCCGAATCTGATAAATATTACAGTGACTTCTATCATGGTTGATGAACTCTGTTTCTGCCGTTTTTTATGAATATATTATTTTATCTATTCACTGGTTTTGTTAAGTTTAAGTAGGTACATAATATAATATGTAAAGAATATTTTGGTGTTAACTAATCAAAAACCTTAGAAACTTTGCTTGCAGCAACAATAATTTTTCCCATGATATAATTACCTATTTATTATGATACCAGTTGCAAGTACTTAAAATGTTAATGTTGTGACTCGTGAATTTATAACTATCTTTTTGCATCTGAAAATAAACCAAAACAAAAGAACACAGTTGGTATGTGTACCTATGTATTTTATGTGTGTAATGAATCACAAAAGAATATTTTCTCAATTACTGCAATACAATAGCAAATAGTTATTTGCTGAAAACAAAGAGAATTTCTTGATTCATGAAGCAATTTTTTTCTATTTACAAAATCTTTTTAGACACTCCTGAGATTGCCTGAGATATATTTAAAGTCATGCCGAATTGAGATGCGGCGATGAATTGAGACCAGAATTCATATTAAGTACATTTAAATCTTGTATAATTGCTAGAATTACCAGTCGCACAAACAAAATATAGTTCTCATAGAAGCAGTAACCTGTTACTAATATAAGTTACACAATAATTTTTAAGTTATAATATGCGCAGCACACCGTACCGGTTAGAATTTTGATACCTTGATTGACCTATACTTCGTGTGTAATCTGTGCCTACTGCTTACTATCTTAATTTAAGTTTAAAACCATGTCCTATTACATTTTATTTTACTACGAAGGATGTGTTTTTGCTTCATTAGCTATGTAATATTGCTATTTTTGTACGAATTATCTTACAAGACAATCTTATCAGATCCAAAACTATAAAATGCAGTTTTTTTAATGTTACATCATGCGGACATGATACAGGTTTTTTAAATTATAATCATCTTATTTTATTTTAGAGTTCTGCATTAAAGAAAATATAGGCAAGGCTAACTCTAGTACTACGATTAGTACTTTAATTACGATTAGTTCCAAGTTTTGATAACAGGTGGCTCTGGGCGGAGGGTGTTATAGCGTTATTGTAGTTACTATAGTAATAGTTTGTGCGTTTAAATATGATGATAATATGGGTGACACTTCTCATATTCCTTGCTACGGATATTTTTTACAAGAAAACAAAAAAAATAAAAATGTAATAAATTATATTCCATCAACAAAAACAAATGTTTTCTATAATTGTAAATGAATAAAAATGAAAAGTTGCTAAATGCTAACTTATTAATATAAAATTATAAATATTAACTGTGAAATAGGAGTATAAAATTATTGTTACGAAAATATTTGAAAAATGTCAGATGCATGAAACGGAATTTATGCCGATAGAGATTGACACTGTTGAATCGACATCAAATCGATAATTATTATTTTTTTTACCTTGGAAGTCGGTTTTAATTTTTTGTTAAAAAATAATAATTTTACCCTTTTTAGTTACCTATGAGACCACAAGGCTATATTGTTGCTTGTTGTCAATGTAAGAGTTGTACATATTACTAGCGGTCGCCCGCGGCTCCGCCCGCGTGGATGTCGGTTACGCTTACGGCTGCAAAAAGCCTACCCAGAAAGACTCGGTCAGCAAAATGATTCCCAGGTCAATTCACAGACTCCAACACTGACATCGACAACGCGGGCGCAGTCATTATCCGAACTCCGAAGGGTGCACAGTGCACATTACCAAAGAAAATATACACTACCCGAAACACTACATTCATTGAGAGAGGCCTATGTCCAGCAGTGGACGAACATAGGCTGATATGATGATGATGATGATGATGATGAAACACTACACAGATTGTCTTCCTCCGGTACGCGCAACCCCGCCTTGGTGACGCCCACTATCGTAATATTTTAATTTCGCCATAACTTCAAAACTAAACGTCCGATTTTAATCATTCAAAGACCAAATTTTATCTACATAAACTACTTTGTGATGAAATAATTTATTTCGATAAGGAATAATATCGTAAGTCAAATAAACAACTTTAAATGTAGTCCAAATAAAATTCAAAATTTTCAAATAAAAAAATGGTTATTGTGCCTCACTCGACATAGATAAGTATAGTGTGTCGCGGACTTTTTTGTAGATATTTATAAGATCTACAATTACTTAGAAAATTAATTTATGGTTCTATCTTTTATAGTTTCGGCAGCGTACGCAAAATAAGTAACTTTTCTGGTTGATTTTACACCTGGCGTCCGAAAAACCCAAATATCTAACGAACCCCTATTTTTTTCCAAAATAAATTTTAGCCTATGTTCAGCAGAAATAATGTAGGATTCCTTGGCTTTTGCTTGGAGTAGTTTAAATAAAGCCAAAATCCTCAAACTTGTATCTGTAAGGATTCAAAAGTTCTGTTGGGTACCTTCGGAACCAGGGTACATCCTGGTGCAAAATCTTAGTTTTTGGTAGTATATGCCTGAAATACTTCAGAAAAAGTCGAAATCACTATATGTTCCCATATAAATTTCAAGGAGTCCCCTCGATTCCTCATGGATCCCATCATCAGACCACCACTTTTCTGAACATGGTACCAAATTTGGATTATACCCTATACAATAGCGAAAAAATTTTGAAAATCTGTCCGCAAACGGCGAAGTAATCGTTGAACATACAAAAAAAATATATAAACAGACGAACATATTATAACCTCCTCCTTTTTGGAAGTCGGTTAAAAAGGGCGGCAATCTTAAATCGCCGGCGCCTCTCTGAAACGCCAGTACGAAATCGATAATTTCGATTGCAATTATTCCTTTACGATGTGATTCGATATTTTAAATAATTCGATTAATTTTTTTGGGTAACTTCCCTACTATTGTCAATTTTAATGTGTTATGTGTCACGCATATCATCTTATTACGCACAAGGTAAGTATAGTTTTATAGTTATAAGTCTTAAGGGCCCGGGTTACCCTCGAAATTTTCATACATTCTTAATACCAAAATCATTTTCTCATACGAAAATATTTAACATGTTTGAGCTATTTTTCAGCTTAAGATAGTAATTACCTAGGGTCCTGAACAATTTTTTTTTACAAAATATTTAAATACTAAAAAAAAATTTTTGTTTAAATATTTTTTAGTAAATTTACTACTAAATATTTAAACACCAAAAAATAGACAAAAACGCTAAAAAATATGTAAATAAATGGTAAATTTACTACAAAATATTTAAATAATAAAAAATATTTTTTAAAGTTTAAATATTTTGTAGTAAATTTACTACTTATTTATATATTTTTTAGTGTTTTTGTCTATTTTTTGGTGTTTAAATATTTAGTAGTAAATTTACTAAAAAATATTTAAACACAATTTTTTTTTTAGTATTTAAATATTTTGTAAAAAAAATTTGTTCAGGACCCTAGGTAATTACTATCTTAAGCTGAAAAATAACTCAAACATGTTAAATATTTTCGCATGAGAAAATGATTTTGGTATTAAGAATGTATGAAAATTTCGAGGGTAACCCGGGCCCTTAACTCTTATATTAATTATGACATAACTAGCTGTGCCCGCGACTTCGTTCGCGTGGAATAGTTATTATGGGCATCATATTATTTATTCTGGCGAACAACTATAATTCCTCCATACATATATTTTTTTGGGTATCTTGGACCGTTTTTGCAGCGCACGCAACGAAAGCTCTCAAAGATGAATAATTTTCCCCGCTTTTTTCCTATGTTTCTTCGCTCCTAAAAGTGACCGCGTGATGTTATAAATAATAGCCTATAGGGCCTATGCCTACGCCCTATAGCCTTCCTCGAAGGGTGGGCTATCTAACACTATGATTTGTCTATGCTAACACTAAACCATAGACAAATCATACATAGATTTGTCTATGACTAAACGAATTTTTCAAATCGGACTAGTTCCTAAGATTAGCACGTCCAAACAAACGAACAAACTCTTCCGTTTTTTAGTATTAGTCGGTATACTAGTTGTGATAGTTTCATACCTAAATCCTATGAATTATATAATACTATCTACAACTGGCAGCTAAATGTTTACCGGTACTTAAACATCTAACAAAAAAAGAGTGAAATATTTTTTATAACAAAAAATAACCGACTTCCAAGGTAAAAACAATAGATAAGGAGTGTCATTTCAAAAAGACTTATTTCCACCTTATCCGATTTTTCAATAAATGCAAAAAACTTCCTTTGTGATTTATTGTGTAATAAACATACCTACATATAATATTTTTTATGTCATCGTAAAACCATCGTATTAAGCATAGACTTATAATATACTGTCGGTATTAAGATAAAAGACATGAGTGCATGAATGAGGTAAGTAACATTTTTGAAAATTTACGTTTTATTGCATAAATGTAGCTTTTAGGACTTGGAAAATGATTTGCAATCAAAAAATTTTGAATTTTACGTATACTTACAAAGTTAGCCAGATGATGAAGCAGGTAAGTTACAAGGTTCGTCCAAATGACTATGCAAGAACCGGGTAATTACATCCCATACAAATCCCATATGCGTTGCAGTACAGGAGATCGCTTGAATATTTTACTTTTTTAAATAAGGAATATTATGTCGACTTTTTTATTGTTCTATTATTCAAAGGCATAGATAATTTAGTATATATTTTTTTTGTTAGCGTTTGGCTCTGACATCGGGGGTGTACTTTGCCACATACAAAGGTATAGTCAGTCTTCTTCATAATAATAATGTTCATCAACGTTTTTGTTTTTACTATATTATCGTCATTTATGATCATACATATAAATCGATGTGATCATATCTAAAGTCTAGTCAAAGTCTAAGTAAAAGTCAAGTCAAGCAGTCAAGGAGTCAAGTCGGTTGATTACCCTATACTCTATACTGAAACTTTTGACGGAGTTTTGGAGGGACACAAAAAGCACGTTCCTGGAAGTTGCAGCACGTGCACGATAACGAATATGTACTAATGGTTAATATTCTGCCAATAATACACATTAAAACACAGTTAACAGAATAATTTAAGGAAAATAATACAAAAAAAATACAACAGTAATCTTTCACATTCTAGGCAAAACTCGAGTAGGTATATTAATAATGACACATTATCATACACATATTTATACATATAATCAAAGGATATTTCATACACATCCATACTCTTTTATACTACGATAGTTATTTTATTAAAGACTAGGCGCTTTTCGTTGTTTCCAAACAAATTAAAATTTTGGAAAAACCTATCGTAACTTAAATGGTACCTACGTATAAAATATTTTGTTTTTGTTTTTATTATAATATTAAATTGTTGGAAATATAAAAAAAATATTTAGGCATCAGTTTGGCTGTTTGCATTTATCCTGTGCTAATACTTTATAGCGTCGCGTCGCGTACCTAGTGTATTTATTCTTTTGTCGCGTCGATACTTCATTCCAAATTCAAATGAGCGCGCTCCCGCGCCAAATTTGAAAATCGAACTAGCTATGCTCGACAAAGAATTTTTTATTGTAAGTACTTGACTGTTTTTTTTTTACTAGGTATTATGACGTACAAGCCATAGTCGTGAAAACGCAGTTAAAAGTAAGTATAATAAAACACAATAAAAACTTGAATTAGTATATTGTTCTTTTAATTGTAACATTTGAATAGTGCATAATTTAAGTTATTATTATTAATATACTTAAATTTATTTATTAAGTAAGGGTTCATTTTAAACAATCTATAATATATCAACTTTGAGAAACCCAAGATATTTAAAAAAATTAATTGATCTTACTAGTAAACTATAAATTGGGAAATCGTGTTTGTATAACACTTAAACGGCTGAACTGATTTCGACGAAATTTGCTTTGGAGATTATTACTTTCATCATCTCGTTTTCTCTACTTAATTCCTACTAGATGACGCCTACAACTCAGTTTTGTTTACATTTAGTTTTCTAATGCAGAATTCCCTTATATAATCTTTCCCGTCTTTCAAAAGTATAATCCATTTTTGTTTTTTAAATCTGTTTGGCCGTGAATTTATTGTCTTTTAAATTGAGTCTTGTTTCATTTCAATAAAAAAAAGTGATTTATGTGTACTTCATGCATTGACAGTCTTTACAGATTTTGTTGCATTTAAAAGTGAAGAACCGAGTAACTTCACATTTTTCCTAATTTATCCTAGAATGGAGATTTTTTTATATAATTTTTAACATAACAATAAAAACGGAAGATATTTACACCTCCTGATACAATTAACAAAAGCCATTACTTGATTTGTGATGAAAAATCATAAAAAGTTTTTTCAAAACTTTAAACGCGATTTACTCGAAATTCGAAATGTGTTACATACCTCATTCATGCACTCACGTCTTTAATTCTGACATTTCTGACACTAGTTTTTTCTAATTATCTTTCATTTTCTTAATTCAGAGGTCACAATTTCATCAAAATTGTCTGTTTTTATCTCTTAATAAACAAGTTATTTCATAAAAACTATGCATCGTAACTATTTAATAATTCGATTATTTTGATGCCAAGAGCTTAATAAAGCAATTAATATTAAAAAAAATCACGTAAATCACCTTACTCCAACAATAATGATAATCTCAAAAGACGTACCAAAATTTCCCTTGCAATCCTTGTTTATACACCCTTTTGTTGTAGGTCTTTTGAAATTATTATTACTATTGGAGTAAGGTGATTTAGGTGATTTTTTTTTCTGTTAATTGCTTTATTGAACTCTCGGCATCAAAATAATCGAATTATTGCATACCTACTTACGATGCATAGTTTTTATGAAATAACCTATTTATTAAGAGATAAGAACAGAGAATTTTGATGAAATTGTGACCTCTGAATTAAGAAAATGAAAGATAATTAGAAAAAACTAATATGCGCATTTTGAAGACGAGAATGTTTAGCTCATTATTATCTGAACAGATTTTTAAATTAATTATTTATTGCCATAAACTAAGCGCACAAACACAACTCGAAATGACATGGGCACGAAAGAGCTGTTTTTAACGCTTGATTTACCTAACAATATCCACATAGATGAACTTAAAAAAAATAACAAGCTATTACTTATATTATACACAATAATAATATTTCGTGTTATATTATTAGTTAGTGTTAGTTTGTCAAAAAATAAATACTTATACAAAGTTGCGCAAATAATTCGCAGCGAGTGAATTTTGCGAGACTGCAGCCTTGAGTAATATATAAGTCTATGGCAGCCTTAAGTAAATAAAATATCTTTTTATTCAAAATAGGTATCATGAATACACTTTTTGAAAGTCAGAAGAACGTAGAAACTCGCACGGGGCCATCTTTTTTTTTTTTCACCCCCCTAACATTATTACTTATTAGGGCTTGTTATTATCCTTTTATTTATTTCTGTTATCTTTTCTTTCTTTCTATTTCTTCCTTTTCTTATTTTTTAATGATTTCTTACATAGCTATAAATTACATTAAATCATTTCTTGATATTCTTGTCATTCTTATACAATTTCCAGTTTTCTATTTCGTATTATTATTTACACATTTTTCAGTTTCTCTATTTATCTACTATATATTTAAACATATTAATATTTTATTACAGTTGTAACATGTCAATTTATAATCATTCTCAAATACAATTTTCGATTATAGCCTACCTATGTAAAATTTTAAATTATCCTTCATACAATTTGGTTCCAATAATCCGTTTCTTACAATTTTCCATTTGTGGTATAACAATTTTGTATTTTCCATTTAAGTAATAATTTTCTGATCAATAAAATTCCAATCTCATAGGTACAAATTTCAAAATAAAAATTACCGCAGGCCGCGTCTGTCTGGGAGACGCCTTATTGTGACTTATTTTGACAGGAATTGTAAGTATCTACATTCTACCTATCACCACAGGTGACCTTGACTGATTGTCATAGAGGAGTTACTAGGTATAGCTAGTAGGTAGCCATACCTACGTATAGTCAGTTATTGTTTGCATTGTACTGTAGTTTAGCATTACATACAGTCTACCTAGGTGTTATTCAGCTTCAATTTGTAATTTGTATCATGGGTAGCTGTTGGACAGTTGGCTCGAAGTTCGTCTCAATCTTTTTTTAGGGTTCCGTACCCAAAGGGTAAAAACGGGACCATATTACCTGTGAATTGTGATATTACTGAGACTCCGATGTCTGTCCGTCTGTCCGTCCGTCCGTCTGTCTGTCTGTGTCCAGACTGTATCTCAAGAACCGCTATAGCAAGACTTCTGACATTTTCACAGATTATGTAGGTATCTGTTGCCGCTAAAACAAATAAGTACTAAAAACAAAATAAAATTAATATTTAAGGGGGGCTCCCATACAAGAAACACGATTTTTGGTCTATTTTTGCTCTATAGCGGTACGGAACCCTTCGTGCGCGACTCTGACTCGCACTTGGCCGATTTTTTTATGTTTTAAATTTGGTCTCAGTCATCACTCATCATAACAGGTGTTATGATGAGTGATGACTGGACAGGAGCATTGCTACCGTAATTATTATTAAGGTCAAGCCCTTAAAACTTAGTATAAAAATATGGACCTACCCTGATGACCTACCATAGGTACTTATCTAAACTCTAAACCAAACGCGCTATGTAGAGTTCCTCACTGTGCTATAATAACCTTCGCTTTATTTTTAGGGTTCCGTACCCAAAGGGTAAAAACGGGACCCTATTACTAAGACTTCGATGTCTGTCCGTCTGTCTGTATGTCTCCATGGCTGTATCTCAAGAACCGCTATATATATACTACTGAAATTTTCAGATATAGACTACTGAAGAATATATAGACTACTGAAATTTTCAGAAATTGTGTATATGTTACAGTCATAGTGATTAAATAGATATTATACATGTCGCATCCGGTCAAAAACGGAAACGGAACTTAAGAATGCTCCAACTTTTTAATTAGCAGGTCGGATGTCTGTCAGTACGAATATCGACGTTAATGACATTAAATAAGATTCATATTAGCGCGCCTTGTACAGTGGCGGTTACGATGCTCGCCGCGTTCTTGATATGGCGAAAATCTATGAAAAAATTTGAGAAATTTTCTTATTTTTCTTATAACTGGAAAAGTTGTTTATTTTTATATAAAATTTTTAGCGGACTTTATAGAGGACTAAATAAGCAACAATTTTTTTGTATATTTATTTTCCTCAGTTCAGTGTATTTAGATATTAAGGTACTTAATTAGATCCCATTTTTTCATATTTTGATTATTGTGATGGTTAAAACGTATTTTATGTGAAAATTTTGTATGCGGTTATAGAATTTTTATGGTACAGTCGTGGAGATGAATATATTATCTTTCATTTGAAACCAAAATATCCTCGCAGTTTGACTCCTAATTCTTTAATAGGGTACCGGAAAATCGCTGATATTTGTAATAGCGTCCTTAAGCGCGCCATCTTTATGAAACTAGTAACGCGCTTTGACAGAGTCGGGGCGTGTCGGAGTGGGAGAGTGGAGAGGGAAACTTCCCCTCCTGTGCTGGTCGCCAGAAGATGCGATCAGTCTCGTCTGGGCTTCCGACTAGCCAACACGTTCCGGAACTGTCCCTAATTTCGTTAACTTGTGCTAAGTGAAGTGATTAATAAAGTGTGTCAGGAAGTGATAATTATTGTGAAGCGTTTAGAAAAGTGTAAAAGTGTTCCTGTGAAGTTTATTTGTGAAATATTTGGTGAATGAGTGTCAGTGTGATTCTGTGAATTGTAATAAAAACTATTTCTGATTATTGTTATTTTGTTCTTGATCATTGCGCGATACCCACGCAAGGCCCACAAAATGTCTGATCGTAGTCCTATTTTACCGAGAGACTCGATATACATAACTAGCTGTTGCCCGCGACTTCGTCCGCGTTAGCATAGTATAGTAATTAATAACGGAGATAGATAATTTTTTCACTCCCTTGGGGGTAGAATTTCCAAAAACGCATAAATATGTATCCATTTATTTTTTATCAGTAGCCCAAAAATAAAGTTTCATGTTTCTAACTCAAGAAATGACGGACTTTCATTCAAACTTTCAACCCCAATTTCACCCCTTTGGGGGTAGAATTTCCAAAAAACGCTTAAATACGTATCCATTCATTTTTAATCAGTAGCCCAAAAATAAAGTTTCATGTTTATAACTCAAGAAATGACGGACTTTCATTCAAACTTTCAACCCCAATTTCACCCCCTTGGGGGTAGAATTTCCAAAAACGCTTAAATAAATGTTTATTTATTTTTATTCAGTAGCTCAAAAATAAAGTTTCATGTTTCTAACTTAAGAAATGACGGACTTTCATACAAACTTATGTATACTATATTTCAAACATACTTATGCTGAATTTAAAAGTCTTCTTAGCCGTGATTGTTTTTATAACGGCTAAAAAGACTTCTTATATTATTGACTAATAGTCGATCAACCAAAAAAATGTAAGTAAGTATTCAAAGGAACTTTTCGTTCAAACTCCTCTTAACGTAACTGAGATGATGTTGTTAGCTGTAGTGTAAAACACATTATAAAATATGTAGTATAAGGTAGTATACAGTACAATATTATAATATTTTATTGACCATACAAAAATTATCAAAAACTGGCGGTACAACGGAACCCTATAATTGCGCGTCGCCCAATACCCACTTGGACGGTTTTTAAGTTTTCCACACCACATGTAACATTAACAAAATGATGAGAAGTCTCTTATGACTACTTTTAGCGGATCAAAAAAACAATAGAGTATAGACCGTAATGATTAATGACCCATTGACCAAAACAGGTTTTAAACATCGATTTATAATGTCTATAAGTCTATGGTTTTAAATAAAAATATCATGATAAAAAACGCCAAGCGAGCTACGGTGTACGGAACAATAAAATTATTATTTTATCCAGATCGCTCTTAACTAGTCTGTCTAGTTCTAAGTTACGTAACCGTTTAAATTTATCTGAAAACAAATTCAATTATAAGAAAATATTACAGTCGCGTTGTGAATGAAGAGTGGTCAGTTCTGTCGGAACACCTGATTAGAGCACTCGTGTGTCAGGAAAATAAGTAAGTACTACTAAGTATATTTACATCCATACTATTTATAAAAGTGTCTGTCTGTATGTACCTCATCTTATTACATAATACATACCCTTCGTACTTAAATCCCCGTGTAAGGTTGTTTTTGGAAGATAGTTGGAGACTGGAGAGGAATAGTTATCATAGCAAAACGTACGCGTACATAACTACCTACTCGTGATTCGTGTAATAAACTTAAAATTTTTCGCGAAATTGCAATATTTACTAATATAATACTATATAGTATAGACTATAGACGTTAGTAAATATTATTGCAATTAGTTTTATCGAATACCGAGCAAAGCTCGGTCAAATAGCTAGTTATATAACATACATACAAGAATAATCTGTGAGCACTTAACAGAGCGACGAACCAACATTAGCTTATACTGGAATCGGTCGATGGTATCATTTTTATGGGTTGCCCAATGCCCAGTATCATTAATATTTTGTTTGTTACATTTTGATACTTTGTTACATCGTAGATTTATTATTAAATTTATATCTCTTGAGCGTCCGTGGCATAGTGGGTAGACCTTTGGTAAGCACTCGAGAGGGTGCTCCCGGGTGGAGGCGTGTACCCACAGAACACAAATACTCCTAGCGGAGTGGGTGCGTGTACCAATGAGACATTTTCAGATCTCAAGCACAGAATATATAATATGTCTCAAGTAACTAAGTACTTATTATTATGGATGCCCGTACGGTAAAGGAAGGAAACCCGAATATGAATGGTCCTAGCCGTATTTGAGCTAGGTATTAAATTCTCTAGACTAGACCGACTTTGTTGCGAAAAAACTATATTATGTTCTTGGGTTATCTGTGGGGACATACAAAAAATCAGGTCCCAGGCGGCAGGCACTGCATGATTTAGGTACTTCGCTCAGATAATCCGTATCTCTATACTAAATTTCATAAAAATCGGTTCAGCGGTTTGGGCGTGAAGATGTAACAGACCGACAGACAGACGGACACACTTTCGCATTTATAATAATATTGTTTTGTTAGAAACTACATTTTTCCAACGCGGTAATCCAACCCACGACCACAGTCAAGAATCACGCTCTAAACCACTAAACCATGACGGATGTGTCAAGCGTTGTAAATAAAAAGATAAGTAAACAGTTTTAACATAAATTATGTAATACAGTAATAATTGTCCAATCCATACAATTACAGTCTGGGCTCTTTGTATGAGATGTTCCGGGGAATATGCTGTGCAGCCGTATTTAATTGCTTAACAATCATGGTAAACTCGTGTTATTACTAATTAGTAATAATTATTACTTATTGCATGTGAAAAAACATCGTACTGCGTCGTTTAAAGTTTCATAACATTGAGTAGAGTTTATTACGGTTGTTTTACATTGACACCAGCAGGTGCCATTATAGTATCCACTAGAAAATGGACTGGATCACCGCAAAATCAATGGATCATCCTCTGTGTTCCGCTCCGCAGCCTCTTTCTGCGAAACACAGAAAGAGACCGCCACCTCTGACCTCATAGGCCTTATCGCTCTCGAGCATGTAGCGGATTGATAGATAGATAGATAGATCGTTTATTTGCTTAGAATGCAGGTACAATAATAAGATGGTAAGTACAGTATTTTTCAGAGCCTTATACATTCTGCCTTACGGCATGCAAAATTTTATCATCAATTGTCAAATTATTTAAGTTATTACATATTATTATTTAAAACTTCAGACCATAGAATTATAACATTAGATAGTATGTGTGTAAAAGAAAAACATGCAATTTTAATTAAGTTGTAAATTAATATCTAGTAAATGTCATAATTTCCTTGTCTAAAATTGAAGTAATATTCACATCAAAATAGCAATTAAAACATTTTAAAGTCAATTCATTATAAAAACAAGCGATTTGAGTTTAATAATTAATACCTAGTCAATAATAATAATCATAATAGATAATTAGTAAAATGCAGCAACAATGTAAACTGTCCAGGTAAAATGTCATAATTACCTAATTCATTAGAATAAAAAATTAAAAATTAACACAAAAAATCATTAGGTAAAAAAATTCATAAAATTAATAACAATTAACAATTATAGTATATATTAACAACATAATATTAACAATTGAGTAAAAGGATTATAATATACTAATTATTCCATCCTCCGTAATTCCGCTCCGCCGTCGTAGGACGGGAGTGCGGAGGCCGCGTCGCTATGCGAACCTTTAATAACTTCCGACGGACGGACGGACGGACGGACGGTCGGACGGTCGGACGGTCGGACGGACGGACGGACGGACGGACGGACGGACAGACAGACAGAAAAAAAACTAACCACATTTTTGGCTGCTATAGCGATGTAGTGACACCGCCTTATTATTTTTATACGCTTTTTATTAGCTTCACCTGTACCACAGAATATATAATAGTACTCCGTACCTGTACATAATATACTTGTTTGTAACCGACTACTTTGGGCGCGATTTTGACCCACTTTAAACAGCCAGATTTCGTTCAAATTTTGTAGATTTAACGAGGACCGATGACAAAACACTAATTTGATATAATTTTGAATATCTTTTATGTACAGAATTTTCATTTCTACAGTTTTATTATAGGTATTATGTATAGATTATCATTTGTATATTATCTCCTAATGGATATCCCACAATAAATATTTTTTGTCATTTACTTTTTACTAGAATTTGTAATGGATAATTTTCGAAACGATTTTAACTAATACAGCAGTAATCCTTATTTAATTTAATACTTTAAATACATTGTTGATTTAATATAGATCTAATGGCCCTTTTCAGCATAATATTATGATTGAAATTAATTTTTAAATTAAAAAATTGCGGGACGTAGCTTTTGCGGCGGTACCGGCCAATGCGGGCCACGGGTAGTAATGAATATTTAAAATCAAAACTACTGAATAGAATCGATTTCAATCATTTTTTCAGTGAGTGACATTGGCTATATATTATATAATATACCCTTGCGAAGCCGGGGCGGGTCGCTAGTATACTTATAAGCCTCGCTCATAGAAACTCCGATATTTAAGGTTCAGAAGTCTGAACGAATTTAGTTGCGACTTGCATGTGTACTGTGTACGGTAAATTATACGGCTATTGCTGAACCAAAGATTTCCTTTGGTAGGAATGGTCCAAGGATGGATTTAAGATGTGGAGCCACCGCGATTTTTGATGTTAGTTTTTTCAAATTTTAACAGCTTCTGCTCTAGAGGAAAATGGTCTCAATCTGTATAGAGGCATTAATTATGGTACTATTCCAAGTTCGGTACCATACTCGGATGATGTAAAAAAGCTAAATTCATTTTAGGACTCATATTTGCACGATGTTGATGTTAAACAACGTAAAAAGAAGAAGAAGAAGAATGTAATTACTTACTGCGTTTTGAAAAATTCTTTCAGAGTTAGTTAGCCCGTTTATCGATTATATTTTATTACGCTAAGATTAATATAAGCGAAGAAATAGAGGAAAATGTGAAAAAACGGGGGAAAGAATTTGAAAGGGCTTATTTCACGAACTACTGGAGCAATTTTTCTGTTATTTGGCACAGATAAAAAGTAGGCACGTGAAGAATCATAGGCTATTTATTGTGGACTAATTTGTCTGTGAAATATCTAATTTACGCGGGCGAAGCCGCGCGGAACGTCTAGTCTACACTACTATTATAAAGAGGAAAGATTTGATTTTTTGTTTGTTTGTTTGTTTGTTTGTTTGTTTGAGTCGAATAGGCTCCGAAACTACTGGATCGATTTGAAAAATTCTTTTGCTATTGGAATCTTACATTATTTCTGCTGAACATAGGCTACATTTTATTTTGGAAAAAAGTAGGGTTCCGTAAGATATTTGAGTTTTTCGGACGCAAGGTGTAAAAAATCAGCTAGAAAAGTTACTTATTTTGCGTACGCTGCCTAAACTATAAAAGATAGAACCATAAAATGTTCTAAGTAATTGTAGATCTTATAAATATCTACAAAAAAGTCCGCGACACACTATACCTATCTATGTCGAGTGAGGCACAATAACCATTTATTTATTTAAAAATCCTGATTTTTTTTTGGACTACATTTAAACGGATATATTTTACTCACGCTATTAATCCTTATCAAAATAAATTATTTTATCACTAAGTACAGTTTATGTAGATAATATTTGGTCTTTGAATGATTAAAATTGGACATTTGGTTTTGAAATTATGGCGAAATTAAAATATTACGATAGTGGGCGTCACCAAAGCGCGTGCGGGAGGAAGACAATATTCTGTTGTAGAAATGAAAATTCTGTACATAAAAGATATGAAATGACACCCGAAAGGTGTAATACCTTTGTCACTACATCGCTATAGAAGCCAAAAATGTGGTTAGTTTTTTGTCTGTCTGTCTGTCACTCTTTCTGTCTGTCTGTATGTTTGTTCCAGCATCACACCACAGAATATAATATAATAGTACTCCGTAATCACACGAAAAATACTTATCCGATTTGAATGTGGTTTTCGCAGATATATTTATCTTCTTCCAACTTAACATCTGGTGTATAAAATTTTTTCCCCCCACCCCTCTAAGGGGACAAAAGAGGGGGTCAGATTTTGTTTCAAACTTTTTTCTTTAACACGAAAACTACTGATCCGATTTGCATACGGTTTTCACAGATTTGCATACGGTTTTCACAGATATATTATATTTGTCTTCTTCCAACTCAACATCTGGTGTATAAAAATCCTCCCCCCCCCCCCCCTCCCCTCTCAACCCTCTCTGGGGACCAAAGAGGGGTCAGATTTTGTATACAACTTTTTTCTTTAGTGGACTTACTTCATATTAGGTATTAACTGTGTTTTTCAACTTAACATCTGGTGTATGACCTTCCCCCCCACACCCTCTTAGGGGACAAAAGAGGGGGTAAAACATGTATCAACTGATGATGTAGAAAATATACTTTAAATGGCAAAACAACGTTTGCCGGGACAGCTAGTAATATTATAAAGCTGAAGAGTTTGTTTGTTTGAGCGCGCTAATCTCGGGAACTACTCATTATTTTTTCTTTTATATTCACTCAGTACTAAAATGTTGAGAAATAGCTTCCGAAAGTAATTATCCTAAAAAACACCTACAGAAGAAAATAGGAGGAGTAGGAAGTAGGTATTCCAGATTCCTCCCCATACAAAGCGGGAGACGGCACAAAGTTGCAGTGACCGAAAGCACTAACCACGGGAATAAACGTTGATAATAATTTTGATTTTTGACTACTAAACTATAGCTAAAGTTGTGTTTGAATGGATGAATATTAGTACCTATATTTGTTATTTTGTCAAATATTCATATTTAAGATGGTTCGTTTTCCATACTTACAAAAAAAAACAATCGACATTAATTAGCTAATTTCATACTATAGTTTTTTACACTGTGCTATTACTACATAAATTTATATTATGCACACAGCACTGCATGACACATCTATTTATTTTGCAATACCATTCCCGCGAAATATAATTATTTAAAATACTTTATTTCACACAGAAGTCACATTTTTAGGGTTCCGTAGCCAAAATGGCAAAAAAGGAACCCTTATAGATTCGTCATGTCTGTCTGTCTGTCTGTCTGTCTGTCTGTCCGTCCGTCCGTATGTCACAGCCACTTTTCTCCGAAACTATTAGAGCTATACTATTGAAACTTGGTAAGTAGATGTAGTCTGTGAACCGCATTAAGATTTTGATGCAAAAATGAAAAAAATATTAAAAATTTTAGGGGTCCCCATAGGTACAACTGAAACAAAAAAAAATTTTTTTCATCTAACCTATGCGTGTGTGGTATCTATGAATAGGTCTCCAAAAATCATATTGAGGTTTCTCATATCATTTTTTTCTAACCTGAATAGTTTGCGAGAGAGACTCTTCCAAAGTGGAAAAATGTGTGTCCCCCCCCCTCTAATTTCTAAAGTAGAGGCATGATAATTCTAAAAAAAATATATGATGTATATTACTATAAAAACTACCAACGAAAATTGGTTCGAACGAGATCTAGCCAGTAGTTTTTTTTATACGTCATAAATAGTAAACTTTAATGAAACAAAAAAAAATTTTTTTTCATCTTACCTATGCGTGTGTGGTATCTATGGATAGGTCTCTAAAAATTATATTGAGGTTTCTCATATCATTTTTTTCTAACCTGAATAGTTTGCGAGAGAGACTCTTCCAAAGTGGAAAAATGTGTGTCCCCCCCCCTCTAATTTCTAAAGTAGAGGCATGATAATTCTAAAAAAAATATATGATGTATATTACTATAAAAACTACCAACGAAAATTGGTTTGAACGAGATCTAGCCAGTAGTTTTTTTTATACGTCATAAATAGTAAACCTTAATCTAAATTTCATTAAATCGACTGAAATATAAAAATAAATCAAAAATAATATAATTTCATAAAAATTAACCTTATTGCTGCTGCGGAACCCTCCATGGGCGAGTCCAACTCGCACTTGGCCGCTTTTATTATTGATTTTTTTATAAAAAGTGACAAAAGTGACATGTGACTTCTGTGTGAAATAAAGTGTTTCAAGGCGCTATATTGAAAGTAATTTTACCGCAAAGGCAATTTTATACTTAATTTGTATGAGTATAAAGTCGTGAATACGCTGCGGCCAGAAGCTATCGGCTCGCTCGGAAAACATGCGAAAAAACGTAATTTTGTTTATTTAAAAAATAACTAGGAGCATTTAAGCAAAATGCTTCTATACGATTCTGAGTTGCAAAGGTATCTATCAATTAGACTAATTTCCTACAATACATCTATTCTCGTTTAAAAATAATCATCAAATTTCGTATTTTTAACCTTTAACTATGGACGCGCGGTCTCACAGACCGCTCGTACCCTACGAGAATTGCATCTACCCACTTCCCCTTAATATTCACTCTTGCGGCGCTCAGTAGCTTCAGTTTTAGTCGAAAAATGTATTCTGAAGCAAAAAAATTCGACGCCGACTGCAAGTTTGCAAAGTTATATCGATTTGAACTTCGAACGCGGTCTGTGAGACCCCATGTCCATGCTTCCCATACAAAGAATCATGTTTGTGTTTTCGGTAGTGCGCAATCAATGTCTAAATAAAATGTCTTGAAATAATTTCTGCTTATGTTTTTTAGTGAAATTCTTCGTTGTAATACATAAAAAACTTGGTATCGGTCAAATAATTGGAATATTGCTCTGATAATGTTTCTAAGGCACTAATTTGGGTATAGGAGAGCTAATATATAGGAAATATTTTTTTTACAGTGTTTGGTATGTCCTAGGCATGCTAAGGTGACTAATTAAAAGTTCGTAGGCTCAGATATAAAATAGTTTATTGAAACACTACACAGTACGGTCAGTTATATAACAAGCAACTAATACAATAAACGGGTGCGCTGTACGCTGCCTACTAACTTAAAAGTTAAAACTCTAAAGGAGCATTGTATTTAGCTCCGTGCGTGGTGTGAACTTTGCACTCTACACATTACGTACGTCAATATGACCCTTACAACAGCAAAAACTAATTGGATTTATCTAGATAACTAAATAGTTAATAGAATCAGGCGTTACTTTGCGGAAATCCATAGCTTAAAATTTAGTTTATTATTATTTTTAGCAATATTCCGCGAAATAAATAAATTTACTACAAAATATTTAAATAATAAAAAATATTTTTTAAAGTTTAAATATTTTGTAGTAAATTTACTATTTATTTATATATTTTTTAGTGTTTTTGTCTATTTTTTGGTGTTTAAATATTTAGTAGTAAATTTACTAAAAAATATTTAAACACAAAAATTTTTTTTTTAGTATTTAAATATTTTGTAAAAAAAATTTGTTCAGGACCCTAGGTAATTACTATCTTAAGCTGAAAAATAACTCAAACATGTTAAATATTTTCGCATGAGAAAATGATTTTGGTATTAAGAATGTATGAAAATTTCGAGGGTAACCCGGGCCCTTAACATTGACGTATAGAAACTAATGTATTACCAGCTATTTCGGCTGCACCACAAACCGCAGTTTATCAGGGCATTGTAGTTTGCACAAACATGTATAATTTCCTTATTTTCCAAGGAAGAAATAACAAAATTATTTAACATCGCTATTTGTTCGAGAGCAAGTTAGGAACACAGTGATTTAAATGCCTGTATTTAGATTAAATGTCTCCTGAGTCCTGATTATCTGATATTATACAAGCAGTTTTTAATAAGTTCCTAATAAGGGCTGTAAACTTCCCTTATTAACAGGCTAACATTAACAGTAATTTAAATAAATAAATAAACGTTTATTCAGTAATCTGGACACTACACAAAGTTCCTACATTTAATATTAAAAAGTAAAAACACCTCACAAACAGGCCCTTAGTCATGTTACTTACATGACTAAGGACCTGTTTCACCACTTTCTGAAAAAGTGCCGAAAAGGCTATTCACAACTTTTTTGACAGATTCTCCATACTCGATCTGTCAAGTTAATTGGTAGATAGCCTATATTCGTCACTTATCAGGAAGTGGTGAAACAGGCCCTAATAATTGTAAATATTCAAAATTCAAATGAAGTAAACAATAAAACAAACTATGCTTTGTAACCGTCCACATTTTTATTTATTTTGTTTATCGCACAATACATCATTTTTAATTAGTTATTAATATTATTGTAAAGGAGAATATTTACTTTGGTGCTGTCTGCTTCATAATTAAGCCTGAATATATTAGATATAGTATATTTTTACATAATGTAGTTACCAGCGAGCACTTGTTGCCTAAATATATTTTGTAAATTACTTTTAATATCCCCAAGGCTTTAAAATTTGAGATGAAATGTAGCCTATGTGATAATCTTGAGCATTAAAGTTAAACTACTGGTGTACAGGTCAGTTAAGATGAAGTGGTAGGGCCAGAAGCGTATAATATCGCGATCTAGGGTATCTTTGAACCTGTTTTTAGATATCAACCGCTAAAATTCATACAATGTTATTCATACCGGCGTAAGGGTGAAGATATGCCTAATAACGTTATATTCTTCGAAACACGATTAAAGTAATTTGCCTCGATAGAAAAAAATCGTGAAAATCATCATAAATTGCCATTTTATTGCAATTTTTCGATTTTACGGCGAATTTAGATAGAATTCTAGTAAAAAATTTATGTTTTCATAAACCTTTCATCAAATCCCATAAGGTAGTATTTATGGTTTTCACTAAAATGATAGTTAGTCATTCAAAATAAAATAATAACCTATAACGCTCGCACTGTATGAGGGCGGCGGGGATGCGGGGTGGCGATTCAGTCGGCCGCGGAGCCTCGTCGCAAGCAGACACGTACTACTACTCGTCGGCCCGCTCTTTACGAGAATTTGATGTGAAAATGGGAAATAAAAACTGCAGAGGAAAAAAATATCCCTTTTGCGGAAAAGAATAATTAAAAAAAAAGAAGAGTTAAGGGAAAAAAGAAATAAGGGTTACCGTACACTTGACTGAGTATCGGTATTATCTTTTTTTTGACGTTATTTTTTTCCTCAGTAGGCATTAGAATAAGGGTCACCGCATATTTGACCGGGTACCGATATGGGTATTGGGTATCTTGTTTTGACTATTCTTTTCCTCTGTAGGCATGAATTAGTAGAAATAAGAATAAGCGTCACCGCACACTTCATCTGGTATCGGTATCGGTATTATCTTGTTTTAAATTTTTTTTTCCTCAGTAGGTATGAATGAGTAGAAATAAGGGTCACCGTACACGTGACTGGGTATCGATACTTATAATATTTTTTTGACACAATTGTTTCCTTAGTAGGTATGAATGAGTAGAAATGAGAATAAGGGTATTGTCCAGTATCAATAACAATATTGAACGCCGGGTGAGTAGCCGGCACGTTGACGGAGACAAGGGCCCTGCGGATAACGTCGTTCAAGGAGGCATGGCGGGACTGGCGGCCGGCGCTGCGTCGACAAGATAGACCGTGGTGACCCTGGCGGTCTACTGCGGCGCCGCAGGGGCAGCGGTGGGGTTCGGTGATATTGGCTCCTAGTCGCAAACTGAGTGAAAGATTGAATGTGTGGTTATCTAAAAGTGTTCCGGTATTGGATGATGGGTTAGCCTGGAGCCAGTAGCCTGATTCCGGCTCGGCGGACGCTAGAAGACGCGCCCGATCTGTGGTGGACGAGGAATTTAGAATTTCTGATTGTGCCAAATTGATTAGTGGTTCATCCCAATTCTTTTGGATATTGGGGTTAACTGAAACG
Source organism: Plebejus argus (assembly GCA_905404155.3). NCBI lineage: Eukaryota > Metazoa > Arthropoda > Insecta > Lepidoptera > Lycaenidae > Plebejus > Plebejus argus. Next base: position 9,204,665 of record FR989933.1, read on the forward strand.
TCACTAGGACAAACACGTTTCCAAGCGTTGATCGCCTCAGCTAGTGACTCAATGCCTACGTTTCCAGAAGAATTGGTGATGATTTTGATGAAAAGAGGATGAATGCTGTGAGCTGAAAAAGGAAGGCAGGAAGGGACACACTGGACACGCTTCTAAGACCCAAGCCACCGAAACGAATGGGGAGAGTAGCTTGGGCCCAAGAGGTGTCAGAGATTTGGCAGTTGAAAATATTCATTATTGTGTCTTTTAAAATAGTGTCTAAATGGGAAAGAAGGTTGGGGTACTCCCATAGAGGGCAGCACCTCAGGACATATGTGAATTGGGGCACAAACAAACAAAAACGAATTATTTGGTAAGCCATATGGGATTTTATTGCGACGAGTTTGCCAGAAGATACTACGAATTTTTGTTTTTGTTCCGAAACGTAAGGCTCAAAACCGTCGTTGAATATAGGGGCACCTAGAAGGCGGAGGGATTCTTTACTGAGAATTTTGATACTAGGGGCCAAATTGTTAAATTTAGACATTATTACGTCATGCGACTGTGCGATTGGGCCGTTAAAAAAAAGTTCACATTTGGAGAAATTTAAACCAAATCTATTGCTTTAAATTTTCAGTTGTACCTATGGGGACCCCTAAAATTTTTAATATTTTTTCCATTTTTGCATCAAAATCTTAATGCGGTTCACAGACTACATCTACTTACCAAGTTTCAATAGTATAGCTCTAATAGTTTTGGAGAAAAGTGGCTGTGACATACGGACGGACGGACAGACAGACAGACAGACAGACATGACGAATCTATAAGGGTTCCTTTTTGCCATTTTGGCTACGGAACCCTAAAAATTAATAAATATATTTTTATAAATAAATTGACTATTGTATACTCTGACATAATAACCTAATAAATATGACATATTATCTCATAACGTATGTCAAGTAGGCTTGTACTTTGAATATCATTCATTCATTTATTTATGTTTGTTTGTTTGTAAAAAGAATCTGCCTGAAGTTAGCCAGGGATTAGTTTACTCACGTTCAATGCGCGGCCTATACATACTAGCATAGACTTTGAGTCGGGAAATAGGGATAGGTATGGGCTACAGCTACGGGTCTGGGCCCAGCACTAAAGAGCATCTGTGAGCGTACGGAAGCATTTGAGACAACTTGGAATCGGTAACTAATGAGGTAAGTATCGGTATTCTCTTGTACAATCAACCGATAAGTGTGTACATCAAGTGTACGGTAAACCTTATTCTCATTTTTACTCATTCATACGGCATACCTACTGAGGTTAAAAAGTGTTTCAAACAAGATAATACCGATACCGATACCCGGTCAAGTGTACGGTGACCCTTATTTCTATTCATACAATACCAACTAAGAAAAAAAATTTTCAAAAACAATATAATACCAATTATAACTATACCCGGTCAAGTGTGCGGCGACCCTTATTCTCATTTATGCCTACTAAGGAAAAAATTTGTCTAAAAGAAGATAATAAGAGGGTAAAATATTGAACTCGCATGCCCGGTCGCGTATTGCCAAACTGTATACTGACCCAGACCGGGGTTGCTCTGAGTTCGATCGCAGTTTGCCTTTATAGTTGAAGAGCAAACTGTATACCTATTCAGAGCGTGTCTGAATCGAAATACATTTTGCTTTAAAATACTTGAGCAAAATACATACGAGTCCAGACGTCCATACTTTTCGAGGTTTTCGAGATTGATGGTTAATGTGGTAGTTGTAGTTGATTAATGATTACATTTACTTTAATTATGATTATACATGATTACACAAATTTATGTATTAAAGACACTTTATTTTTCAATATCGACCCCTTTCTGTGACCCCTTTAGTAAGAAATGTAGTAAAAGCCAAAATTCGATGTTACAAATTACAATACAGGCAAAAAACAAAAATAGTAATTATGAAATTTTTCTGTTCTTGATTCATTAATTTATTTGTTTGTTGTTGATTGAAGGAACCCTTTATTATTTTCAGTGAACATCGATTAAGTACAAATAGGTACAATTTATTGTGTCAGTCAGTACATCTTTCTTATGAAAAATTAATAAATACTGTCATTGGAAACACTTACATTTTTTTAACAGCCTGTACCTATAATTGTTACAGTTCAAATTTTTACAGTTCAAATTTTTCAAAATACTTACTCGTACAACGGGTTTTCTTTCGTTATAACCCAAAATAATTCACAATAGGTATGTTTTAGGGAAAGTTGTTCAGTTTCACGGATAGGTATAACAACCACACACAACAACATAACAAAAATATACGGGAAATTATTAAACACATTGTATAGGTAGTTACAGATATTCGCATGTCACAGTTTGCTTTACATACAAGCGAGCAAAGTGCATACCTACTCAGATTGGTCTGAGCTCGTATATACTTTGCTCCAATTTTCAATGAGCGCGACGTAGTTCAGTACAGACTATGGGCGTCTGGGTCAGTATACAGTTTGGCAATACGCTGCCCGGTCGCCGCTGCCGCACGCACTGTCTACGCTACGCACCTACTAGCAGGCGTACGCGGGGCGGAAGATGGTTGCCCCGCGCATGCTCCCGCCACGATTCATACCTCACCCCCTCAGAAACGCGATGCGCACCCTACCACTTCATCTTAATAAGAGCTGGCACGATCAACACATGCGGGGTTTACACGGGTGACTACTGACTATTATAGCCGCACGATTTACTTACGCCGCATGGCGAAAATCAACTGTCTAAATGATAATATAATACGCCGCATGCCGAATAGGCTTGATGACAATTTTTTTTTACCCGACTGCCAGGAGGGTTATGTGTTTGGCGCGTATCTTGTATGTTTGTAATATTCTTTATTACCTCGTATCTTCAGAACCGCTAAGCGGATTTTCATATTTGAGGTATCGTTAGATTTGTCTTAATGGCCCAAGTGTTCATAGATAGGTGACATTAAGAAAAAACCAAAATGGCGGATGTTTGACGCCATATTGTGAGGTAAACAAAAATAAAAATTCACCAAGCATATCGAGTGGGGTATCAAAATAAAGGATTTTAAACACTGATTCTAAATATGTATATAACTTGCAGTTTTAATATTAAATCGAACGATAAATCTACGCTAATAGTATTAAAGAGGAACGATTTGATTTTTGTTTGTTTGGCTCGGAAACTACTGGACCGATTTGAAAAATTCTTTTACCATTGGAATTCTACATTATTTTTGCTGAACATAGGCTGGATTTAATTTTGGAAAAAAAGGGTTCCGTAAGATATTTGGGTTCTTCGGACGTAAGGTGTAAATAACAACCAGAAAATATACTTATTTTACGTACGCTGCCTAAACTATAAAAGATAGAACCATAAAAATATGTTCTAAGTAATTGTAGAACTTATAAATATCTACAAAAAAGTCCGCGACACACTATACCTATCTATGTCGAGTGAGGCACAATAACCATTTTTTTATTTAAAAATCTTGAATTTTTTTTGGACTACATGTAAACTCATTTCATTTACTCATTCTTGTAATCCTCATCAAAATAAATTATTCCATCACTAAGTACGGTTTATGTAAATAATATTTGGTCTTTGAATGATTAAAATTGGACGGTTGGTTTTGAAATTATGGCGAAATTAAAATATTACGATAGTGGGCGTCACCAAGGCGGGGGTGCGCGTGCGGGAGGAAGACAATCTTCAGTCTACTAGGGCTGGTGCAGCCTGCGTATAATAACTGCGTCTTCGATGTTAGTGTCGGAGTCTGCGAAATGACCTGGGAATCATTTTGCTGACAGAGTCTTTCCTGGGACATACTTTTTGCAGCGGTCACTGACATCCACGCGGGCGAAGCCGCAGGCGACCGCTAGTACTTAATAATAATATAAAAAAACAAAAAACCGCTTGCATGGATAAATACAATATTAATTAAAAATTAACTGACATTACTGAAACGACGAAAATTCAATGACAAAGTATTAAAAAGACAATGATTAGGTACCTACTTAAAACTAGAAACATGCATTGAAACAGTACCAAACCTATTTAAGTACCTATTATAACGTATTGTAGTTAGGTATAAACACGGAAATATCAGCACGGTGGTTAGTCAATTTTTTATTAGATTGATTGTCGAAATGGTTAGATGACTACAACTAAAAAGTCGCAAATAAAATAAATTAATTAAAAATCAAAAAACCCGACTGCAAAAAATGTTAACTAAAAAGAACGAAACAAGACCTAATTCTGCCGGAGGCATCGAATCCAATATCCATGTTTTAATTGATACGACTCTTGCTTACGAGTTTCATGCCAGGATAAATAGAAGGTTACATAGAAAAATGTAGAAGAAGAAAGTGGATTATAAAATGCAGTCGGAGGCATAATATTTTATGATTTATGATTAATTAATGTTAAACTTGGTGCGACATGCCTCCGACTGCATTTTATAATCATCC
>FR989933.1:9209325-9229944 GCA_905404155.3 Plebejus argus
TTTTATAATAATATTATTATAAAATATTAAAGTACACATAAAACTAAGGATTGTGTAAAATTTCAAGTACCTACCTGTTGCTATTATTGATATAGAGCAAAAAGGCCATTAAAATCACGTTTGTTGTATGGGAGCCACCCTTAATTATTAATTTTGTTTTGTTTTTAGTATTTGTTGTTATAGCGGCAACAGATTTACACAATGTGTGAAAATTTCAACTCTGTAGCTATTACCGTTCTTGAGTTACAGCCTGCTGACGGACAGACGGACAGACGGACAACGAAGTCTTAGTGATAGAGTCCCGTTTTTACCCTTTGGGTACGGAACCGTAAAAATACATAAGTACAGCTGAACGTATAACCTCCTCCTTTTTGGAAGTCGGTTAAAAATAACTTGCTACACAATATTAATTCATCAAGCCCCAAGCGGTCGCATGCAACCGCGATAACAAAAGATAAGCTATTGTGTCTCGTTTTTCCACGATCGACGGACTTATTTTAAGATGAACAAAGGTATTTATAGAGAAGCCAAAAGAAATAGAGTTAGGTATAGCAATGAAAAGCTACTTTAGTAGTACTAATTAAGTACAAGTTTAGTCATTACTCTTCAGTAGAATGATACCTATCTATAGGTACTATTTGTATAGTACCTATCTATAGGTACTATTTGTATAGTACCTATCTATAGGTACTATTTGATAAAATTGCTGTAACTAAGTGCAAAAACAAGTCATCGTGATGATGATTTCAATTAAGTGCCGCGGCGATAACATATTTAGACAATTTTTTCTATTGTTCAATGGTATCGTCTCTTAGCACGAAGCTTCATAACGATAAACGGAGGTGCGGCCCGGGCATAAAACTTAACCGATCACATCGCACACAAACGCTACATAATATTCAAAGCAGAAATATATCTCTATGTCTATGGACATTATAATGTTGTGAGCGAAGTTGGTAGAACGTGAAAACAGTTATTCGAGATTACATCAACGCCCGAAAAAGGTACCGTACTTTTACTGTTTACTGTATAAATAATAGTTTGTATGGTTTTTTCCTAAAAAAAAGTTTATTTTTCACCGTACTTTTACTGTTTACTCTATTTGTATATATAAGTTATTTTTTCTAAAAAAATAAGTTAATTTTTTCACCGTACTCTTACTATTTACTGTAAGTATATTTTGTATTAAAGGTTTTTTTTTCCTAAAAAATAAGTTTATTTTTTCAATCCTTAAAACAAACCGTTTTTCCTGTCGTCATATACATAGCTTTAATTAACATTTACTTGAATTTTGGCATATTTACCTGCATTTTTCGTTTTATTGGCATTGTCAGCGAAATTAGTGAAACGCTCAAATAAATATAATAAAATATATAATGGGGGTACTGATTTGAACCTTCTTAGTTCTTCAACAACTTAGGAAGAAGTTCTTCCTAGTTGACTTTAAAATGGAAACAAACATGTTTACTACGATGTTACTTCAAAACATAAAAATATTATAAGGGCTTTAAATGGCGGACCGGTTTTTAGAAGTTACTCAATCCTTGGCACCGAACAGAAATAGAGGAATTTTAAACTGTAATTTGCACACATTAAAAAACTTGCCAATAGGCAGGTTTTTAGTTGTTACATAATAATGTAACAACTATAAACCAGCTGCCTACTAAAGGATCTGCTCATAATTTTTTGTTTTTAGGGTTCCGTAGCCAAAATGGCAAAAAAGGAACCCTTATAGATTCGTCATGTCTGTCTGTCTGTCCGTCCGTCCGTCCGTCCGTATGTCACAGCCACTTTTCTCCGAAACTATTAGAGCTATACTATTGAAACTTGGTAAGTAGGTGTAGTCTGTGAACCGCATTAAGATTTTGATGCAAAATTGGAAAAATTATTAAAAATTTTAGGGGTCCCCATAGGTACAACTGAAACGAAAAAATTTTTTTTTCATCTAACCTATGCGTGTGGGGTATCTATGGATAGGTCTCCAAAAATCATATTGAGGTTTTTTTATATCATTTTTATCTAACTTGAATAGTTTGCGAGAGAGACTCTTCCAAAGTGGTAAAATGTGTGTCCCCCCCCCCCTCTAATTTCTAAAATAGGGGCATGATTATTCTAAAAAATATATATGATGTAGATTACTATAAAAACTACCAACGAAAATTAGATTGAACGAGATCTAGCCGGTAGTTTTTTTTATATGTCATAAATGGTAAACCTTAATCTAAATTTCATTAAATCGACTGAAATATAAAAATAAATCAAAAACATTTTAATTTCATAAAAATAAACCTTATTGCTGCTGCGGAACCCTCCATGGGCGAGTCCAACTCTCACTTGGCCGCTTTTTATTTTTGACATAATATTTTACCTATTGTTATTGTTTTCATGGTGCTATACTGATACAATTTGAGATAACATTAATTAGGGATTTTTGTAACCAAGTACCCATCCATGCTGTTCCAAAGGACTCTTATGTTCAGTTAGGAAAATGCACTGGATCGACGCGTAATCTCAGACCAAAAAAACTCAAGACAGAGCGTTGCGAACAACAAAGTATGACAAAGTGAAGCAGGTTTTTTAAACATGTGTGCGCGCCGCGCACTGTACCTATGGGCTAGTGTCGCAATGTTATTCAAATTACCCTAAAATCGATGAAATAAATATAATATAATATTTATACCCTTTCTTAACACAGCTCGGCATTTTGGAGTGTTTACAAATTATTTTTTAAACGCGTGCTTCTGTCACGAGTCGCGATATATACGACGAAAACTGGCGTACTTTCGTTTTGCGTATGTGGGCGTAAGCGTGTACATACACAGCTGGCGTACTTTCGATCGGCTTCACTTTGTTGTTCGCAGCGCTCTGTCTTGAGTTTTTACTTGGTCTGAGCGCGAAAGATATAGCTACTCCAGAGTTCTGATATGAGAGAGTACGCACATACTATTTAGTGGCACAAGTCACAAGTCACACCGTATTATATTTTTTTTTTTTTTTTTTTTTTTTTTATTATGTAATTCGGGGACGTCTATGGGCTATTCGCCCATATCCTTTTTTGCTCTCTTTTTATATTGGTTTTTCGCACCAAGGATAATTATTGAAATAATATTATTAATGTAATTGTAGTCCATCACGCCATGGACTTTTTTTTTTTTTTTTTTTTTAATATTTTATTAATATACATAATATAAATATTATATAAAATATATAATACAACATGTTATATACTTACAGACAGATAATATTACTTATAATAATATGTCATAACAATATACATATTATATACACATATACACACATAACAATATAATATGATACTTACTTCCCAGTGTGGCGGCTAGTAGATCCGACATTTCCGATTTCCTTAGATATTATGCTGCTCCACCCTTTGCCTTTAGATGTTGTGACATTGGCTTGGTGGAGAGGGGTCACTCAAGCTGGGTGGAGTTTTTAAGGTGTTAAAAAAGATATCGTTCTGTGTCGAATCTACCAGCCAGTGTGCTTGCCATTTTTTTTTTTTTTTTTTTTTTTTTTTTTTCCCGATCTCTGAGGATCACAGTTCACGATCCGCTATTATATGGCTTAGGACTTTGTCGTTCCTATCTTTTATAGCCATTTTTATATTGTATTCTTTTATGTATTCGGTTGACACCTCCGTGGTTCTTTTTATGAAGCTTGCTACAGCGTCTCCATCAGTGTCAGTGTAGTAGACACAGGTGTTAGTGTGCCGGGATATAGCTACAACTGCATGAGGAACGCTGTCATGGATTGCCAGCTTTCGGGACTTGGTCTGTATGATGACCACCGAAGGACTCGTTAGTCCCTGAGCTTCATGGATTGTGAGGATGCGAGAGTCCGTTCCCGATCCATAGCCTGCATTAATGAGGGCTGCTTTCTCCTCCTGTGTGTGGACAAGATACAGGGTGTTTTGATCGGTTTTAGGTATTCTCGCTCCTGTATATCTCATCAGCTTTAGGGACCTCACAATTTCCTTCGATGAATAGATGTTATTATAGACCATGCTTAGGGCATATGCCACATCCATAGGGCTTCTGTGTGTGCAAGACAACTCCTGGGTGATGCTGGTTACCAGGTTTGGACGAGCGTAATTAAGTTTAAAGAGGTTTTCACGCTCTATAAACGGGAGTTGGTTAATATCTCCAATGAGGATGACATCGTTGGCACCTGTTAATTGATTCGCCATGACGATTGAGCCGAAATGGTTCATAAGGGCCTCGTCAACTATCAACCTTTTGTAGGCTCCTTTTGTCCCATTTACCAGCAAAGAGGCCATGGTACGAACTTTATCTTTAACTTTGTTGCCAGTTCGTAGCGATAGCCTTTGCTTTAGATCTTCGGCTGCTTCGATCGTCGTTGTTATTATAACGTCCGTTTCCTCATTGAAGTTATTAATGATCCAAGTTGTCTTCCCACATCCAGGAACCCCATTGACCCACGAGTAGTTGATGGGTTTCGCGAATATGTCCCAGTCCATGCTGGATTCGGGGTCCCCAGATAGGACTTCTGCCATTTCTAGTATCCTGTCTTCCAGCATTATTCTGGTACATTCCGCTATTACCACTATTGGATCCTTGGATGTTGTGATATATTTGGGTGCTCCAGTGCGTTTTGACACATCCTCGTCCAGAACCACAAACCCACAGTCGGCACTTAATGCCGCCATATATTTCCCTGTACCGTATTATATTTAGTTCAAGGTATTCCGACTGGGTCTAATGCAGCTATGCTCAACCTGCGGCCCACCGGGACCTTGTAAGTGCCCCGCGTGGAGTTAAACTTTTTTTTAAATTCACGTCCATCAGCAAAATTTAATGTGTGTCGTGAAATTAGTGTAAATTTTTCCACCGTCAAATGGCTTTTGAAGAACGTTATTTTTCTAACCGTAAAAAAATTTCGTAGCGGTCCGCGACTTCAAGACGTGTTTGTGGCCTGTATAAAAATAAGGTCGTAATCACAGATATATATCTTGATCCGTTACTGTGGTCGTAATGGATTTTGAGGAAGTTAAAAATTTTTTGGGTGCCGCGCCAAGGTACTGTACGTTTTTATGGTACACAACGAAAATAACGCTTCCGGCTTCCCAGAATTCTTCTATACTAATATTATAATTCTGAAGAGTTTGTTTGTTTTGGCCATAAGGCCATAAATTGTGTTTTTTGTATGGGAGCCCCCCTTATTTTTTATTTTATTTTAATATTATTATTAAATATTAAAGTACACATCGACGCCCCCACCGAATAATCGGACAATCGTAAAAATGAAAATGTTCAGGAGAGCCGAAAAACTGTTTTTCGTTAATAACTCCGTCAAAAATAAAACATCAAAGACTTTTATATCTCAAATGAAAGCTAATTTTTTTCCTATCTTGCTATCTTATCAATATTTACTTACCACCAAAGGTTTTTTTAAATAAAGCAACTTATCGTTCTGGAGTAGGTCAAGCTCTGATCATTATTGTCCATTGCACGATTATTCGGGTAATTTTGCGTTTGGACTGCAATAAAATGCACATATAATATCTCATTGCAATATTATGCGGGGAAATTGTTTAGGATAAGAATATTGGTAAACACCTATTACTTTACTATTCGGCGATTAAAAAATATTGTACACTTCATAATAATAATTATAGTCATTATCGTTTATTCCAATGATTTTCTACTATAGGTATAATAAAAATAATATGTATTTTTGTTTTAATACATTCATTATTTGATGACATAAATGACATTCTTGCAATCGAGACAGCTCTAGGTTCGAAAAAATTTACTCTGGAGACTGAACCTATCATTTTAATAGTACTTATAATCATTGCAGTTAATTAAAATGAAATCATAACCCTCATCGCCACCTGAGTTGGTGTCACAACAATCAATATCATATTATGTTCTAATAAAATGAATGATAATGGCAGGAAACTGCTTTAGACAGTCTTCCGAGAGCATCGTAGGTCTTTCTTATATGATGCTGCTTTAATCGTCGACTTCTATCTACATCGTAATACAGTTCAATGTAATCAGGATCAAAACAATGTTAAAAAGTTTTCAAGTTACAATACAATACAATATTCACACAATACACTATAACAGCACATCTTATAGTAGCTAGCAATCGCATTCCTAATTAAATGCTTTATTGAGTTCCATTAGGGCCTGTAGGACAACTTCCACGGATAATGTTTGACTTTCTGACAGCTGCTTGCAGGCGTGAAACTGTAACAAGTACTGTTGTGGCAGTTTTAAGTACTTCTTAGGAGTATTTGCGAAAGAAGAAAATTTCTAAATACGTTCTCGTTAATTTGTAACATAATATTATATCGCTGCGTATCGGTCACGTTTAGTTTATTTTGTAGCAAGTATTGCCCATACATCCTTGTTTGTGAGAAAACCCGCATGTGGATTACAAAAATCGAAACAGATTATGACGTATATCCTGAAAACTGCACAAGACGGATTTCTACAATTACCGTAAAGCATAAAATAAAAATATAAGCAAGGTACATAATTTAACGAATGTTAGGAAGGACTTTACCACTTGATGTCTTCCAAAACGACCACTGGTCGTTCTTACGTCTATGACGACTTAAGCATCCAAAAAAGCTAGCCAGGGACAGTCAAACATGCTTAATTTTTTAATGAAAAAAGTCTGACTATTCCTGACTCTTAGGTACTGTGTTAACCTCTGCGATGACTGATCTGATGCTGGTCTGAGACTGGAGGCTCGAGGTGAGTGGACTGAGATGATCGCCGCGATATGATGGTCGTCCGACTCAGATTCTACAAGTTGTCCAAAATAAAACCCAACTAATATATATACCTTTATACGCCCTCTATAGGTTAGTGAACCACATCAGAAAGAAGAGAGAGAAGGAGAAAATTTTTGTTGTGGTATCGCTGGACACAGAGGGGGCCTTCAACAATGCTTAGTGGTCAGCTGTAAAGGTTCAGTTAGCTGAAGTTAGGTGTCTGGGGAACCTGAGGCGGGTGATCAGCGGCTACCTGAGTGGAAGGAGTATGAAAGTGAGATATGCAGGAGTGGAAGTGTGCAGTAGGCTGCAATGTATTTACCCGAATAATCATGCAATAGTCGTTTATCGTCAAATCGTTTTGACATATTTTTTCGCAATAGCCTATTGTCCAGTTTTTGGTGTAAAATACAATTTTAAGAATTGTTATGGAATAAACAGATAATTTTTTATATCTTTGTAACTATCCACAGAAAAATTCTGAAAAAAATTCACATGATGTATTTTGACTTCTAGATGCCGAAAATCGCATAAAAGCAAAAACCCCACACATTGCATAGCACATTGTCTGATCATTCGGTGGGGGCGTCGACATATAACTAAGGATTTTGTAAAAAATTCAAGTACCTACCTGTTGCCATTTTTGATATAGAGCAAAAAAGGCCACTAAAATCACGTTTGTTGTATGGGAGCCCCCCTGAAATATTCATTTTATTTTATTTTTAGTATTTGTTGTTATAGCAGCAACAGATATACATAATCTGTGAAAATATCAAATCTCTAGCTATTACCGTTCTTGAGTTACAGCCTGGAGACAGACAGACAGACGGACAGACGGACAGACGGACAGACAACGAAGTCTTAGTAATAGGGTCCCGTTTTTACCCTTTGGGTACGGAACCCTAAAAAGAATCAGTTAAATCGGACTTGTACTTCCGGAGATACGTGTGCACAAACATAAAAACATACATACGTCATACATGCATACATACAATATACATACATACATACATACATACATACATACATATTACATACATACATACACTTTTGACGTCAAATTGATAACCTCCTTTTTTTGAAGTCGGTTAAAAATAACCGGTGCACCGTGCAAGTTTTTAAATTCATTTAAAAAAATCTAATTAAAACGTAATTAAAAGGTTATAAATTACACTAAGTTATGATTTCATAATATACAAATACATTTTAATAAAATAATACAATTACATTTTTGTGTATTAGGTAAGTAGTTAATTAATAATTAAGTAGTTATTTTTTTGCACAATTTTGTATAGTACACTTGACTGTGCAGTACTGCACAGTGAAATAAAATTTAATTTATTATTACATATACAGGGTAATATACTGGGTAATTTCTTTAAATAATAATATGTGAAAAGATGGCATCTTAATAACTTTGAACCTTTGAACCCAATTTTTAGTTTGAAATATTAGATGTATTATTATTGTATTATAATAATAATCATAGTCATCGACCACTAGCATTGCCTTTAAAGTTGCATAAAGTTGCATAAAGCAAAAAAATTGCTAACAACTCAATAATTAATGAATACCACAATTAAGGAAAATTTTGTATCAAACTAAACGTTAAACATACCCGTTTTAAGATTAATTATTGTATTGTCCAATTAAAATATATTTTATTATTTGTAATTTTATACATCAAAATTTAAAATTCCTGTGTCCTTTGTAAAATTAAAATGGACCGAGTTGAAAATATTTTGCGATCAAAAATTATAATAATATTTCGTCAAGAATAATTGAATTGACACAAACCAACAACCAAATGAGTAATGACTAATGACGTAGACGTATGTCAACTGCCTATGGTTCAATTTCTTCGATAGTACTTACATTGAAGTATAATATATTTTTATTATTGTGGAATACGAGCTTTTGCCCGCGGCTTCGCTCGCGATAAGAAGTATTATTATATTATATAAACTTTCATCCCCTATTTGAACCCCTTGGGGTGGGAATTTATCAAAATCCTTTCTTAGCGGATGCCTACGTCATAACATCTACCTGCATGCCAAATTTCAGCCCGATCCGTCCAGCGGTTTGGGCTGTGCGTTGATAGATCACCATGTCAGTCAGTCACCTTTGAGTTTTATATAATAATATATAGATACTAGCTGTCCCGGCAAACGTTGTTTTGCCATTTAAAGTATATTTTCTACATCATCAGTTGATACATGTTTTACCCCCTATTTTGTCCCCTAAGAGGGTGTGGGGGGGGAAGGTCATACACCAGATCTTAAGTTGAAAAACACAGTTAATACCTAATATGAAGTAAGTCCACTAAAGAAAAAAGTTGTTGGAAGAAGATAAATATATCTGCGAAAACCACATTCAAATCGGATCAGTATTTTTCGTGTGATGCTGGAACAAACATACAGACAGACAGAAAGAATGACAGACAGACAGACAGACAAAAAACTAACCACATTTTTGGCTTCTATAGCGATGTAGTGACAAAGGTGTAATTTCGGGTGTCATTTCATATCTTTTATGTACAGAATTTTCATTTCTACAACAGAATATTGTCTTCCTTCCGCACGCGCTTTGGTGACGCCCACTATCGTAATATTTTAATTTCGCCATAATTTCAAAACCAAACGTCCAATTTTAATCATTCAAAGACCAAATATTATCTACATAAACTGTACTTAGTGATAAAATAATTTATTTTGATAAGGATTAATAGCGTGAGTAAAATATATCCGTTTATATGTAATCCAAAAAAAAATCAGGATTTTTAAATAAATAAATGATTATTGTGCCTCACTCGACATAGATAGGTATAGTGTGTCGCGGACTTTTTTGTAGATATTTATAAGATCTACAATTACTTAGAACATTTTATGGTTCTATCTTTTATAGTTTAGGCAGCGTACGCAAAATAAGTAACTTTTCTAGCTGATTTTTTACACCTTGCGTCCGAAAAACTCAAATATCTTACGGAACCCTACTTTTTTCCAAAATAAAATGTAGCCTATGTTCAGCAGAAATAATGTAAGATTCCAATAGCAAAAGAATTTTTCAAATCGGTTCAGTAGTTTCGGAGCCTATTCGACTCAAACAAACAAACAAACAAACAAACAAAAAATCAAATCTTTCCTCTTTATAATAGTAGTGTAGATAGATATGCATCCATAAAGTTAATATACCTAGCGGAATAGAGAAACAAAGGCCTGAGCAAGCGAGATGTCACTATCAGTAACACCGCGTGGTAAAAAGAGACGTGTGATACATGACAGCAACACTCTTTTTTTGACATCCATCAGCCCGGATCAGCCCCGTTGACAATTTAATCTCATAGAATTCATGTTCAATCATGCTTGTGTAGGTGTATACGTACACATATTTTTCACACAGATGAAAACCAATTTCGGTTACGTTTGACAGCTCGAGTTTGTTGCTCTATTCCGCTAGGTATATTAACTTTATGGTCTTGACCCTTCCCAGGACCTTCTTGATATTTGAATTAAGCTTCATCAAAATAGGTCTAGTTTTGGAATTCGCAAAATAGTATTTAGTAGTCAACAGGAGTATCTAGTAAACAAACAACTAAACATAATATAGTAGGAAGTACTGGAATATTTTTATTATACATTAACAGTTCCACTTTATTACCTTTAAAAGTACTACAACACTTGACTACATATTAATATAGTTGCATAACCATAGATACTTAGGTATGTGCGAAAGATAGTTATCGTATGTCTACAAAAACTCCTAGGATACATTGTTTATTTTTAACATTGTCACTAATTTGCATCTATTTTGATAAACGGATGATCTATAGTCTATACCTACTTCGCTACGTCTGTGTGTCCGTGATAAATATTATTTGTCAACATATTACTTGGTGTGGTGAGCTCACACATCGCTCCTCGATTTTGGTTCCGCTCTACCTGAGAAATGAACCGTGATAAAGCCGATATTGTAGAATTAGCTCCGAAAACTTTTGAAGAACGAAGGGCCGCTCGAATTGTTGACTGCCATAGTGTTTCCAACAGCTTGGACCCCTTGGAATTACGCCGAGATGTAGCTTCACTCTGCATCCTCTATCGGTTGTATTACGGGGAGTGCTCTGAGGAATTGTTCGGAATCATACCACCTGCAACTTTTCGCCATCGTCCCACGCGAAAAACATACCATCCTCATCACCTTGATGAGTGGCAGTCTTCCACAGTGCGATTTTCGCGTAACTTTCTGCCGCGCACTGTAAAACTCTGGAACGAACTGTCACCAGCAGTATTTCCGGACCTATATGACCTGCAAACCTTCAAGAAAAGAGCGTATTCCCTCATAAAAGGCCGGCAACGCACCTGCAGCTCTTCGGATGTTGCGAGTGTCCATGGGCGACGGTAGTTGCTTACCATCAGGTGACCCGTTTGCTCGTTTGCCCTCTTATTTAATAAAAAAAAACTCTCTTTTGCATTTATAATATTGGTATGGATTAGCTAAGGATACAAAATATTATGCTTAGGAATTTCGCAATGTAATGATTCTATAATATGACATCTATTATAAAAGATTTTTGGGGACGTTTTCCGCTAATGAATAATTGTTTGGCGTATTGAAATGTAAATAACAGCTACTCAAATATAAGAGACCTTCTTGTTTCAATTGTGTTGATAGTCTGCTAATTATAAAGTATGACAAAAAACCCAAACAATTACGTAAACAAATAATACGTTACTTGATGAGTACAATCATATGATGCGGTGTTTAGTATGTAATTGTATAATAATATGTGGGATGAATTTGCAATTTGTAATAAGTAATATAATTATTGCGTTACTGTTTGCGTAATTGCAGTAAAAGAACAATTTGACCAGCGTATGGTTCCGAGATTCGAGAAGGGTTCAGTACTATAAGTTAGAGTTTTGTGTTGAATAAGGTCTGCAGCAATGATTTATCACTAGTAATATACAGGGTGTAACAAAACTAAGTGATAATACTTTAGGGTGTGTATGTGTTCCTTGTGGAGAGTTCACTGTGAAAGTAGCAGTGCTAAAAGATCAAAATTTTTTTTGTGATTTGTATCTGATATTTCCCATACAAAAGTGAAAAAAAACTTCCGTTTTCAGCGCTGCTTCTTTTACAGTAAACTCTATACACGAGACTCATACTTACACATCCTAAAGTATTATCACTTAGTTTCATTACACCCTGTATAAGTCAATGGTCTGCAGTTTCATCCTTATATTAGTTAAGGTGACGCCATGTTAAAGTGAAAAACCGTGTTGGATGTGTTTGAGATTGCTTGTTTTCTATGCAAGGCTGGCCCGGCCTCTCATAGAAAACAAGCAATGGAACAGCAAAAAATTGAAAGGGCGTAGCGACAAAATGGTTTTTGTCGCGTAATTTAAAAACCATAAATACATTTCATATAAGCTATGGACAAATTAAAGTGTATACTAGAACCAATTTATGTACAAATTTTGGAAGCTTATATCACTCTCCTCTGTTGGCAAAATAGACATCCCTTTTTTTACAGAGGTCTTTTTGATTGATTATTCTGTGTTATAAAAGTTGACCAATCGTGTTATGCTATGGGTAATTCAAAGACAAAGACATGATGAATACTGACAATGAACTTTAATTTCTTAGCTTTAGTCATTGCTGAGAAAAATGGACATCGCTACAGCCAAATTATCAAGGCGTCATCTTAAGTTAGCGGTCGCCCGCGGCTCCGCCCGCGTGGATGTCGATTATCGCTGAAAAAAGCCTACAGTTCGACAAGGCCGTCTACGAACGTGGCGAGAAAAGGAACTAACGCTTCTATCATACAAAAACCAACGTCATTTTTTACAGTTCTCCTTTACCAGCGGCGCCGATTGACATCATTGACATATTCATTTAAAGCCTTGTTGAACTGTACCCAGGAAAGACACGGTCAGCAAAATGATTCCCAGGTCAATTCACAGACGCCGATACTAACATCGATGACGCAGTCATTAAACGAAGGCTGCACCAGCACAGATTGTCTTCCTCCCGGCGCGGCTCCCGCACGCGCACCCCCGTCGGCTGTCTTGGTGACGCCCACTATCGTAATAATATTTTAATTTCGCCATAATATCTTGATAAGATATTACGTCCAATTTTAATCATTCAAAGACCAAATATTATCTACATTAACTGTACTGAGTGATGAAATAATTTATTTTGATAAGGATTCATAGCATGAGTAAAATAAACGGATTTAAATGTAGTCCAAATAATTTTTAAATAAAATATTAATCTTTGTTTTTGTTTAAAAATATTAATCTTTTTTATTATTAATTGTTATTGTGCCTCACTCGACATGGATAGGTTGTGTCGCGGACTTTTTTGTAGATATTTATAAGATCTACAATTACTTAGAACGATTTATGCTTCTATCTTTTATGGTTTAGGCAGCGTACGCAAAATAAGTAACTTTTCTGGTTTATTTTTTACACCTTGCGTCCGAAAAACCCAAATATCTTACGGAACCCTATTTTTTTACAATAAAATTTAGCCTATGTTCAGCAGAAATATTGTAGGATTCCAATGGTAAAAGACTTTTTAAATCGGTCCAGTAGTTTCGAAGCCTATTCAATTCAAACGCAAAAAATCTAATCAAATTATCTTTTATAATAATATTAGTGTAGATGTAGATTCCTTACGCAATATTTTAGCGCCTGTTTCATTTTCAGCCGAAATTATTGAATACAACTTACAAGTGGTCTTAGCATCAGGCCAATGACTATTTTCCTAATAAATATCATCTCACTTATTGAGAAAAAAAAATAGGCACATTTTTGGAGTTGAGACTAAGTAACATTTGGCAAATTAGACTAATCAATTAACCACAAAGTGTATGATAATTTATGTAATCGATTATTTTATAAGATTTTTTTTTTATTCTTATATTTTTATTTAGGGATTTTAGCACACACAGTGGCTATGTCAATCCCATCTTGCCAGAAAAAACTTAAAACTAACTTCTAATAATAAAAGAATACAATAATTTTGCAAAATCAATCTTCTATATAATATATAGAACTAGCTGTTGCCCGCGACTTCGTCCGCGTTAGTATAGTAGATCACGTCCCAAGTATTATTTTTCAAAAATATTCAATGTACAGAATTGACTTTCTTACAATTTTATTACAATATGTATAGATGACTTAGTTTGTTCCTACAAAGGATAATTAAGACGCAATACAAACTCCACGATACCTTTTAATTATGAACAAAAGTTTCATGAGGAAATGGGGGGGGGGGTTTGGGGGTGCGCCCCCCCAAAACAAACGACACTGGAAAACCGTATGTGTAGTTTAGTTTTTAACTTTGTTCTTAAAAAAGATGTATAACGCCGCAACACCGCTTTGTTTGAAGCAAAATTTGGGGAGGTGGGGGGGGGGGGGGTTTGGGGGGGGCGAAGCCCCCCCCCAAGAAAAAACCGATGCCAAAGCTCCCAGCATGTTAATCAAACGACACTCGAAATTTGTATAGAAAAGATAGACAAAAGCTCATAGCATGGCAAGGAGTGAAGATAGATACAAAGTGTGAAGGACAAATTTGTAGGAAATTTTATGGGCTTTCATAACGTACAGGACATTTTTTCTCTACAACGCACCGTTTTAGCGATATGAGCAAAAAACTAAAAATATTGAAACTTGAGCCCCTCCCCCCCCCCCCCTAGGTGATATCGTCATAATATATAGCCTATGTGTTGACCCGACCTCTATATAATATTCATGCAAAATTTGAAGTAAATCCATTCAGTACTTTCTGAGTTTATCCCGGACATACATACAGACAAACAGACAAACCGACAAACAGACAAACAGACAAAAATTCTAAAAACTATATTTTTGGCTTCCATATCGATTGTAGATCACGTCCCAAGTATTATTTTTCAAAAATATTCAATGTACAGAATTGACTTTCCTACGATTTTATTATATGTATAGATTGCAAGTCCTGACTGACTGACTGATTCATCATCGCCGAGCAAAAACTGTTAAAGTTACAGCCACGGGTGAGTAGGGTTGTTTTGTAAAGTAGACACCCACTAAGGAAGGAATTTTGGAAATTTTACCCTGAAGGGGGTGAAAAAGGGGTTGAAAGTTTGTATGAAAGTCCGTCATTTCTTAAGTTAGAAACATGAAACTTTATTTTTGAGCTACTGAATAAAAATAAATAAATACATATTTAAGCGTTTTTGGAAATTCAACCCCCAAGGGGGTGAAATTGGGGTTGAAAGTTTGAATGAAAGTCCGTCATTTCTTGAGTTACAAACATGAAACTTTATTTTTGGGCTACTGATTAAAAATGAATGGATACGTACTTAAGCGTTTTTGGAAATTCTACCCCCAAGGGGGTGAAATTGGGGTTGAAAGTTTGAATGAAAGTCCGTCATTTCTTGAGTTAGAAACATGAAACTTTATTTTTGGGCTACTGATAAAAAAGAAATGGGTACATATTTATGCGTTTTTTGGAAATTATACCCCCAAGGGGGTGAAAAAATTATCTATCTCCGTTATTAATTACTATACTATGCTAACGCGGAGGAAGTCGCGGGCAACAGCTAGTTATTTGATAAGATTTAAAACAATCGATTATAATAAATTTATATCTCAGTCAGTGGATGAAGTGGAAAACTAACATTTTATAAGAGCGTGTGGCGGTACCCACATTCGCCTAACATTCCTGCATCGCGCTATCGAAGTTTTCTGAGCGCGTCAGTATATATACGACAGCTGAAATGTATCACGTGGGCTTCGGCCTGACCGAGCATAACACCTCGCTCGGTCGGAAAATCTTCCTTTGTTGGGCCTCCACGCATTATCCCCACATTGGTGACCCTCGACAGAACACGCCTCCTTCATCATCGTCACTCCCCGCCCCTCCGCACCGCGCCAGCCAGCATCGCCTCATCGAGTACCTCGTCCACTAGCCGCAATGTACCGCAGCCTGGGCGACTCCGCATCGGCATCATCGGGCTTTCGCACTACACCATCGATTTATATGTATAAGTCTATGCACTACACCGACCGGTCAGCAAGCAGATCACGTCATCTCTCCTGGTCAGCACGTAGCATCGGCCCCGCACGGCAGCTTATCCGACTCACTGGATCCCGTGCAGCAGCTTACAGTTCCGACTCACTGGAACTCACTGGCACTGGCGACTCAAGCGACAAGACTTCAAGATTCGACCTCCGGTCTTCGGGGGGGAGTGATGTGGCGGTACCCACATTTGCCTAACATTCCTGCATCGCGCTATCGAAGTTTTCTGAGCGCGTCAGTATATATGCGACAGCTGAAATGTATCATGTGGGCTTCGGCCTGACCGAGCATAACACTTCGCTCGGTCGGAAGATCTTCCTTTGGGCCTCCACGCATTATTCCCACAAGCGATTACTCATCTATATTAATATCTATATTAAAACGCGAGCGAAAAACTATGTAACCCTTTTTACGAAAAGTGGGGAAATGTAGATGCACGAAATTTCGCACAGTTATAGTTTATAATTGATATGGTGAAGGAGTGCATCGAGCTAATATTATTATTTTGAAATTATGCTTTTATCATAGGTACATTGTTTTAACAAATAAAACATTACATGCACTCATACACTACAACACACACACGAAAAATGGCAGATTTTTGCGTGACAAGCCTATACATACGAATTATAATATACTCTTTATTTATGGTTGAAGTCGTAGTTAAAGTTAAGGTTATCGTATATACATTTTGTGTAGCATCTGGAGCTCTTCTTATATTTGTTGTATTACAGCAAAGCAAGGCGCGCGCTTTTGCAATATAAATGTACTCTTGACGGCGCCCTTGCGGTCGCACCGGGCGCCATGCAGCCTACGCCCTCCGTGCCTCCTTTTCATAAATTTCATGGGTCTGCGTATTAATTTGCTTCCCGCTCTCTTTATGTAGCCTACGTTTGTGACATAACAGTTTCGCAGAGGGTATATTAAGCTACTGCCTCTCAATAAGACGTAGTAAGGTCCAATCCAAGGACGGCGCAAAACTCAGCCCGTTGCTCAGCCCAAGCAGAGCGTTCAATGAGCTTATGCTGCGCCTCTATCCCGCTCGCTATCTGGTGGTTATTTATAGTGGTTAGGCGATGGTTTCCTCCTGTCCGTATAGTCCAGGTAATGACCGAAGGTAAGGGCGCCCCTTGAATGTGCCATCCACTGTTGTAGTTTCGATCGGATCGCTTACACAGTTTGGCGGCCGGCAGTTGAAGACGCCATCTGGTCTTGCCAGATGCGTATTATAATGAAATGTGCCTGGTGGCGCCATCGGGTTACCAACTCTGGTAGCACCCGCTCTCCTCGCTTTTTAAACTCGGCTGTGTGTTGATACACCCTACGACAACACGCGAGCCTCCAGATCCCTTGGAGGGGACCCTGTCAGCACCAACGCCGCTTCGCCAGCTGACGGTTCGATAGCAGCGTGGTATTCGCAGCGCTAAAGCATGCTGCGGGCTTCTGAGCAGCTGCCTATTCAGAGCGCCAGCTATGTGTTCCGCCCAAACAGGACTGCAGGACCCCTGTATAAAGCCGTCTACAGGTGGGCCCTGGACCACAGATTTTGGCAGAAGGCCATTCAGGGCCATGGCCATTTTTAGTCTTTTCAGTTCAGTGCCGATCGACGAAAATGAGGGGGTAAAGATCCATTCAGAATCCAGGACCAAACCCAAGTACTGTATTTCAGTGCCGATCGGCACACTCTCCTCCACATTTCTGCGATGCGCCGTGATGCTTTCACGGGGCGGTGCTTTGATTTTTCATTTGACTTTTTGTTATGGTTAAAGTTAAAGTAGGTTTGTGCAACTCTCTCTTAGACAATGCTAAATGCTTACATGGCCAGCTGAATCCCAGAGACAAGAGTTGAAAAAATATATGATAAAGTCAATATTCTTATTTACAAAATATAGATAATAGTCCTAATGACGTTGAAACTAGAAACTAATGTCGAATTTCGACCATTAGGCGATCTCTAGTTTATATTTATAATTAAAAAAAACCTTGTTACTTATTCACTTCATCATAATATTTTGCTTAATTATATCTGGCTACACATTAAATCCACATTTTTTATTTCAAATCATTTTCCCGGTCCTCAAGCCTCCACACAAAAACGTCAATTTTCAAATTGTTACCTCCTACCCACTTCATTTACTTACGTCATTTACTCAAGACATAAAATAATCCCAAAAATAATACACATACCGCAAAAAATTTAAGTAATAACAATTATCATAATACATTAAAATGGTAATATGTTAATTCCCAACAGCTAAACTTTAATTTGTAAAAGAATATACATAACTTCACGAAGTCTGCTTGACTGTCGTGATTTCGTAAGCGTAATCGTAATACGATTAATAAGATCATTCACTAATTCGTTCGAAAGAAAATATAGGTCTACCAGAATCTGATGGCAAAAAGTGCGAAAGTAAATTGACTCATGGGCGTATCTAGGGGGGGGGGGGGTCCTGGGGATCCATTCAAAAATTATTCATGTAAATAAAGAAATTACGGTATTTTATTTGTCCAATTATTGTTACTATTTTGTTTTGTTATTGTTAGAAGCCAGATAACAATATACACCACAGTATAGCAATATCCCTACAGTAGTGAAACGAATGTACTTGCGCAGAGCAACGGACGGGTATCCGCGGGGAAGCGGGCGGCGCGGGTCCGTGCGTTCAAACTCGCGGAGTTTGTACGCCTTCGCGCGCAGGTGTGACGTTGGCGCGTTGTCTACGAATTTTGTATTGTAAAACGATAACTTATCTTATAAACAATGGGATATAATAAGTGTTCAGTGTACAGAATATGTAAATCTGATTCAAAAAACAAAAAGGATTTAAATTGTCATAAAATATAATATCGACTCACAGTTCACACTAATATTGTGTTGGCCTTGGTGGCATTTATTTGCAATTTGCAACTCTGTTTTATTGTTTACGTTGTAAGAAGTGTAACAAGGAGAGAAACAATATAGAATAAAAATAAAAAAAAACTGTCAAATACCCTGTTACATACTAATTAGTACCTACCTAGCTAGGTACACAGGGCCACACATCAAGTGTAACATTTTGACCTTTGGACCGCCCTTACCGCGCACGTAATAAGAGCGAGTTTTGAAGTGCTTCTGTTACACCTGACGTGTGGCCTACCGTACCTACCAATTGTTATATTATGATTAATTATTGTTGGATATTTTATATATCCAAATGCGTCTTCATTATTTTAATAAAATTTTTAAATCCAAACTAATTAGTAATTACTAATATTATAAATGCGAAAGTGTGTCTGTCTGTCTGTCTGTCTGTCTGTTACCTCTTCACGCCCAAACCGCTGGACCGATTTTGCTGAAATTTGGCATGAAGATACTTTGAGTCCCGGGAAAGGACAAAGGATACTTTTTGTCCTGGAAAAATGTACGGTTCCCGTGCGATTAACGAGTTTTGGCACAACGGATATATTAATATATTAATATACCGTACTAAACACACTGAGACCAGAAATATATATTATAGCTGTAGTGTGTGGTCACGCGAAAATTATATAGAAAATATAATAGTAATATGCCTAGCTATAAACATATTAATATATTATAATATTGTAGCTAAGTCTGTACGGCCTTTACCCGAACTACACTATTTTTTACACGTTATTTTCGCCGTTATTTTCGCTGCTCAATTAAAGTTACAGTTCCAGGATGTGGACTTTTTTTATGCCTGCGCTCTAAGGATCTATCTTCCAATTTTGATTATCTCACATAGTTTTTGAAATATTAAAAAAACCAAACCCTTGCCATCAGATTCTGGTAGACCTTTTTTTGCGACGGAAAATGTTTTGACGCATCCCGGGGGAATTGGGGACTTCCCCACGAGTATGTGGGGCTTGCTGCGGCCGTAAGGATGGTAAGTGACCGCAGCCCTACCCACTAAAACCCGTCGGTACTCTTCGTCTTCCCGTTGCCGAGTCGCTAGAACGCGTGAGCTCTACTCCGTGGCTCGACAATCGTCCGCCCGCGTATCAATAGCGGGCCCGTCCTCTTTGAAGCACTGTCGCTATGCTCCTGTCACCGAACAGAGGCCCTCCCGGGGCTTGCATAGGCGACTCTCTCTGTCTGTCGTCGCGATGCGCGAAGAGTACACTGCGCATCTCGAGTCTCCGACTCCCTCTCGGGGAAGATTCTGGTAGACCTATAATTTCATTCACATACATCTACTGACTGACAAACAATCCAACGCGTTTACGTAAGAAACCCAAATTTTGAAAAATCTGACGTGAGATTGGGGGATGTTTGATGATTGTTGCATACGCTCTGAGTTCTGATGACAATACATGACAAGGTAAGAAACGTTATTATTACAAATCCAATAATATGGCGGGCTCCCCAAGATCGCGGACAGGCTATTTGAAATATACCCCTGTGATATGGGTATCAAATGAAAGGATTTGCTGTCAGGAATACGAAAAAAATAGTTTCGTGACTTAAATACAACATGTTACATGGCGGACATCCAAGATGGTGGATTGGCGTAGTACGTAGGTACTAAAAGCGTGTTTTTCAGTTTTTTAAACTAATAATTAATTATTGACTATCACATATGACATAACTATACTTACTACATATTATTATACAGTGTAACAAAAATAAGTGATAATACTTTAGGGTGTGTACGTGTTCCTCGTAGAGAGCTCACTGTGAAAGTAGCAGCTTTGAAAGACCAACATTTTTTTTCACTTTATATTGTATCTGGAAACTCGTGACGCTCGGGCCCTTGCTCATACAAAAGTGATTTTTTTTT